>APFE031116482.1:0-22555 GCA_000404065.3 Pinus taeda
GGAGTTCATTTAAGAGAAAAACTTAAAAATAATTCACTAACTTATCAAATATCAATATCAATATAAGATAATTCACTAACTTTAAAGTCATAACCTTATTGGAGGAAATTTTAAATCGGTTGAATTACCTTGTAACAGCTCGATCTTCCATAAAAATACTCACTACGCGTTCAAAGACGGAGATTAGTGAGTGGTTGCTGTTGCTATCTTATCACAATGATTCGTGAATTGTGTCCTTTGTATTGAATCCAACCTTGGAGTGGAGTGTTAGAGGAAGCCACAACTGTTTTCGTAATGGTAGAAGCTTATAACTCTTATCAATCCCGTCGATTACATTACATAATCTAACACGGAATCTCTCATTCCTCTATCTTATAATTGATTATGGAATCTGAATGTGAATTGTGAATGGGAATATAACAGCCGATATCTTGAATTAAGCAACAGCAAGGATATTTCATTGCAGGCGCTAGAGAAGACTAATGGCTGCTAATTATGGAACATTCAGCGAATACACAACCTCCCAAAACGAATGGTTTTGATATCTAATACGCTTCAAAACAATTCGTCAAGTTTTTCGAAAAGGAGTACAGCACTGACAGTCCCGGTACTTGCAGGTGGTAGAAATGGGAGGCCTTACAAAAAAATGTATCATCAGAAACAGAAGAATAAGAGGAGAATAGGAGGATTAATAACAATTAAAGCCAAGAAGGATGGGAAATCTAGTAACTGGGGAGACAGGACACCACCCCTTTCGCCAATGGAAGTCCTGGGGGTACTGATTGCCCAGTTCCATTTGACCAACAACCTATGAATGAATATCAAAGTCTCGCCAATTCCGACTTTTTCTCGTGGGCGAATGAAGATATTTGGAAATACGGGCCAGTGGCGAGTGTGAGCATGGATCCAGAACATGAGCTTCTGAAATGTGGGATTGGAGCTTTGTGTGGAGGCTTGTTAGTTGTCACCCTCCTACTCTCCGACTGTATCTAGGATGGGCTTATCTTGGTAATCGTCTCCTCAGTGCTACTGTAGAATGTAATCCCAAATCATAACTTATTTCACATTTAAATCATATCAATTTAACCTGGGAAATTTGTAGTGGTTAAATTTAGCCATCAGCTGGTAAGTGTAGCCCTTTTCTAATTTTAATTTTAATTTTATTTTTTACACAAAAATAATTGTTGCCAAATTAATATAAGGAAAAATGATTTTATACAACAATTTTGACAAATTATTTAAAATTTGTATTCATTATTATCTTTACATGAAAATGTATAATTGACATTATAAAAATAAGTAAGATTGATTTTTTTTTAATATAAGATAAATATGATACTAAAAAATTCTTAATATATGTTGTTTTGGTTTTCTGTACTAATAAAAATTCAATCATATTAAATTTTGCCAAATATAGGCATGACTCCCACCAAGGTTTAAATTTATGTTTCTGGTCTTCTGGACTTTTGTATTTGTGTTTGAATGACGGGCTAATAAACCTTTCTGGCAATTTTGTAATTTTAAGACACTTATCTTGTGTAGGCTGCCTTGGGCCTTTTTTCCAAATTCCTATCGTTGTAAAAGGACCAGTATGTACATCTCTTAATTAGCATTTAAAAATACTATTCAAAAGGATAAAACAGTTGCAAAATTATGTGTTTACTATTAAAACCTGCTTGCATTGCAGATGAGGAGACGGGTTGGTATGATGGAGAGGTATGTATTATTGTGGTTTTACTGTAATACTTTATTTATTTTCGGTTTAAATTTTTTATAGGATTTACCACAAAGGAAATCAAAGGAAATGTCACTAATGCTCTTGTAATTATGTAGATTCTAAAATTTGTTCATGGATTGTTCCTTCTGCAATTAGATAAGGTGGATTTTAATATAAATCCCAGCAAAAAATCATAAGAGGTGAATTTAATATTATTCCTACGGGAAATTTTTTTTTGGATTAATCTCTTTTTATTAAATAGTGTGTTAATTCCACAATTTCTAAATCCATTGTAATTTTGTTGATTAGAAGCATGTTCAAATGCTTCTGAACTTTCACGAGTGGACCTAACTGAGATATTCCTTACCGTCTTACATTAGTCAAGATTAGAGTGGACCTAATTGAGATATTCCTTACCGTCTTACATTAGTCAAGATTACGTTTTTTAAACTGTTTGAGATGGTTGGAAAGTGGAAATATCTCGACATTCCATAATTTTTCCTTGAGATATTTGAAATTTTTTTATTTTGGGTTTTTATTGTGTGATGGACCAACACAACCCCAAATAAGAGACCTCAATTTTCGAAATCTTAATGAAGGCATTCCCTGAACAGATGCATCCATGTAATAGGTCTGTGACCTTATTGTACACACATAACACCATGAGAATGCAAATAGCAACTTGCATAGTTGCGAGTAATGATGATGGTCTTTGTCACTTGACCGAACTCTTATATTCATACCCAAGGCCAAATATGTTTGGTAGTAATTGTTATTGGTTATTGCATTCATTCATAAGTCAAGAAACTTAGCATAGAATAGAGAAAAGCTAACTTACAGGTTTTCTAAAGCGAAGAGGAAAACTGTACATAATACTGCCTTAGTGATAAAGTTGAAATTCAGTACATGAAGCTGGGATTAAGTGAGACTAGATATCAAGTTTCAATCAGTATATTTAAGGCCACTTGTTTGACTAAAAATATATAGCTGATGGCCAAGCCAAGGCACAGATACTAAAGTCAAGAAAGTGGAGATCATAGTATTGGAGTTTATAATACCCTTAAAAGTTCCATTCCAAAAACATTCATTTGGTGTGTGTGAAATTTTAACTTTTGATGAACAAAATAAACACTATTTTAATCTTGGGCTCAAAACCAAGCCAAATGCGGTATCTGCAGACCAAACTATTGGGTGGAAGGCATAGAGGAAGCTAGAAGTGTAATACACACAGTATTTTCTTAATCCTTATATCATTTTAATCTAAGGATCTGTAACTTCACTTGCATTAAAATGTTTGGCACGTGGCATCTAGCATGAAAAATTTTCAGCAAATAGTGATCTGTGAGATCTCATGTGAAACTCTAGCGAGAGGTGTTCTCCTTACCATCTAGTAATGTGTTTTAGCATTATGTTTTCATGTACTTGGAGCATGTGGGTGTCTACATCGTTTGGAGGTATCCCAGAAAGTTCTTTTGCTGTCATTTCTGTAAAAAAGTGGTTGTAAGCTGGCTGTAATATACTGTTTGGTGTGTCTGTGTATATTTTTTGGTAACTGTGCGAAAAATGCACAAAAACAAGGAGTAACCATATGATTCTCTCCCACTGCATTTCTAAAGCTGGCTTGGATAATAGTTAGTGTCTATACAACCAAACACCGAAAATAGTAGAAGGAAAAACAAGTAGAGTCCTCACAGACAGAAAACATACTAAACTTAATGAGAAGGCACCTAAATGCAATCCATAATTGGATCTGGTTCCTTCAAGAGAGACCTAGAGTTATCTTCTAGAGTTGATTTTACTGTTTGAGGCATGTTCAGTGCCTTCAGTCTTTGATATATACTACTCTTAGCCACTGTGCATGAAATATTGGTTTATGTAAACATTTGAATAAATATATCATATATGAGTCTGAAATGGGCAAATTCAGTGCCTTCAGTCTGGTGCTTTGATATATTTAAAGTATATATATTTGTTTACAGGATGATCACTGCATTTTTAACTTATGTCCTTCATTAATCAAATCGATTTTTCAAAGGCACAATAGGCTTTCCTAATCTTGCAGAAAATGGTCCATCCATATTAAGCCATAAGGATGAAAACCAAGCGAGATAACAATCAACTGATGCAAGTGACTATTGTTGAAAAATATTTCTAACTCTAGTTTTACTTTGACAGTATTTTATAATCAAGAAAATGATGAAAACCAAGCGAGATAATAAACCAAGCGAGATAATAATCAGAGGATGCAAGTGACTATTGTTGAAAAATATTTCTAACTCTCGTTTTACTTTGACATTATTTTATAATCAAGAAAATGTTGGAAAGAAGGCTATATTACAAGCCCATTAGATGAAGTTGGGGTAGATTTTATGGTTTGAAACTAACTAAATCAAGCTATATGAGCACAACCCAAATGAGTTCGTACTGGCATAACAATCACAAAGCAATATCAAAAGCATGGATTTACTATCAATTGCAGGAGTCAGCTCAAACTAAACTCAAGTTGACCTCCTCCTATAGTCATGACGGTTCACTGTGGATTGAACTAATATAAATAAGCACCTCATCTCCCTATTTGGCACTGAATTTGGTGAAGAAAAAGAACTGGTCAATGAGATCTGAGGAACAACTCAGTGATAACAAATGCAGACCTGAGCCGTAAAACGAAAGGAGGCCGCATTAAATAGACCTATTCTAAAGCAGAGACCAAAGTTTTTCTTCTGTGATATTGCTAGGTATATCTTGTTCCTTCTAAAGCTCTTTCTAATCAAGTCTGAGGCTGTTCAAGTTCTTGAAGAAGGCTCGAGTTTTCTGAATTATCGTCTAAAACAACGTTTTGATGTTCACCTGGTTTCTAAAAGAAAAGTTTGTATGTATTTCACTAGATTTAAGGTCTCTCACACATCATCGGAAGATTCAGCCTATTTGAATAAAAATTCCAAACCTCCTTCAAGTTGTAAGCGAAGGTACATATAACAGTTTAATTGAACAGTTACAAAAGCTTGACAATGGATTTGTTTCCAAAGCCCACTAATGCAGTTGAATTTTTCTCTGCCCGTTCCCACTCCAAACAATTACTACAAAAGATCTATGCCACCGAAACAAATACCTTTCAGAACATCACCAGGAGAGAGAAAGGAATGTAAATCAGGCTGCAAGCATACGCCACCAAGCCTCGTTGTTCATCGCCGTGAGATGCCAAGACCATCAATAAAGTGCTCTGCGCACAGATGTGGAGCGGAGGGCATTGTTCTTGTAGTTGTGATGTAGCTAGTTTTGTTTCTGTAATGGACTCCCTGAGTCTTGTAGTTAACTAAGGTAGTGTGGATGCTATAGAAGATCTAAGGAGAGCCATAAACTCTACTAAGAATTCCAATGGACTCTACCTGTAGAATTCAAATGGACTCCACCTGTAACTCCTAGGTACAAAGTGCACAGATGTAGAGCGGAGTTTTTTAAGGGTATTTTAATGTTTTAAAACATTTTAACTATTTTAACCTAATTTTTTTCTTATTTGAAAGTATCATGAGTGATAACCTGCAAGAAAGATATCAAACAACAACTTGGAATATGGGAACAATGTCATTTCATTGAACAACTTGTTTCAATCAGGAAGTGAAAGGTGATTGCTGACAAACATTATGTATGTATCGAACAACAGATCATTTAATATTATTGCAGATAGAGATAGATAATCAATATATCGCAAATTGCAAATAGATAAATTCCTATGTATTGCACGCAGTTCGATGCCCAGCCTGGAAACCATAGAAATACGGTGCTGGAATATGTAATGTTCACATTCTTATTGGTAGTGTTTCACATTCTTCATAATTCACTGCACCTCTTTTAGTATTTCACTTTCTTATGGGTAGAAAATTAAAAGCATCAAAACTGTTCAAGCATCAAATTCCGATAAATAATCTTAAATCTTCCACTTACAGTTTGAGTTATGAGTAAATTTGTTCTTTCTCCATGTCAATACATAACCCCATCGCATGGCCAGACACGCTTAAATCTTCCACTTGCAGTTTGGGTTATGAGTAAATTTGTTCTTTTTACAGGACAATACATAATTCCAATGCATGGCCATCCACGCATGGCAGTGTGAGCACTTCTCATTGTTGATAATAACAATAGATAAGAAAACGATGGACATAAAGAAAACAAAAATTATTCATAATAAGAGTTTAGTTTACCTGTTTGCACAGATTTAGTATCATCAAAACTGTGGGGAACTTAACATTTTGAAATTTTACAATTGTAATTTTGAAGTATTCAAAATCTTAAAACTCGATAACTGAATTGTCACCTGGATTTTAAAAAAATTTGAAACACCAAAAATTTTGAAACAAATTTCCAATTTTTTTACGGTCTCTGCGCTTCCTTCTTTTCTATCTCTTGTTTCAACTAAAACGATTTATCAACTGCGGCATTCACATTCCGGAGGCCGCATTTACATTGACGAAATCACTGCATGCCACAGTTTCTGATTGTGACTAAGAATTCAAATGGACTCTACCTGTAGAATTCAAATGGACTCCACGTGTAACTCCCAGGTAAAAAGTGCATAGATGTAGAGCGGAGTTTTTTTAAGTGTATTTTAATATTTTAAAACTTTTTTTTTTTTTATTAAATTGGACAGTTGATTTTTGTTCAATCGTCTAACAAAAGATCTAATGGCTACGATTAAGACAGAAGGACATTTGGGGGAGTTCATTTCAGAGGGAAACGCCTTATGGCGTAATTATGAAATATCTAAAATGTGATATTTGTTAGTATAGGAATGATTTTATAACATACTAAATAACAATGGGAAGATACCTACAAATATGACCAATAAAGAATGTGAAGAACTGTATGTAAGAGCTATCAACATTTTTTGGTTATCTTTTGTAGATGATGTTCTGTTTAACATTATTAGATAAGTAACAACAATAGGCTTATGATGTTTCAACAAGAGGCTTATGGCACAGGATGGGGAGCCTTTATATGTTGAGATCCTTGACAAATTGAATTTGCTTGAAGAGACAACTGTACAATTTAAAAATGAACAAAGGTACAAAAATTACACATCATTTAAATGCTTTTAACACTCTAATATGTCACTTGACTAGTGTGGATCTTAAAATTGATGGGGAAGATAAGAAAGTTACATTGTTTTCATTCTTTGAATCATGGGATTATTTAGTCACTTCCATTAGCTTTAGTACAATTGATACTCTTGAATATGATTTTACTTTTGGAACATTTTTATCTAATGAGGCATGAAGGAAATATGGTATTGAAAGTTCCACACTAGAAGCAATGGTGGCTAGAGGCTGATCCACATAAAAAGAAGAAAAGTTAAGAGGTAGGTCCAAATCAAAGCCAAAAGACAAGAAGAGTAAATTTAAATGTTGGTACTATAACAATTTAGGGAATATCAAGAAAGATTTTTGGAAAAGGTGGGAATGCAAGGAAGACTCCAGAAAATAAGAAAATCTATTTGAATCAGGTCCATGTATGATTTATGAAGTTCTATGTATTCGTAATGTTCTTCAATACTATGAAGAATGGTTGTTAGATTCTGGTGCTTTTCATCACATGTTTCTACATAGTAATTGGTCTTCTTCATATCAAAATGTCTATGGAATTGTTCTTTTGGTAAATAATGTTTCTTGTAATATTGTTGTTGTTGGAAGCATCAAAATTAAAATTTTTGATGATATTATAGGGACATTAACATAGGTTAGACACATGACTAGATTAAAGAAGAATTTAATTTCTTTGAGAGCTTTAGATATTGGAGGTTACGAGTTTACAGGTCAAGGTAGAGCACTAAAGGTGTTCAATGGGGCGTTATTGGTTATGGAAGATACTATTGGAGCCTAAAAAAATTTCAAAATTTGTTGGCATAGTGAGACTGTGCATCAAGGGCGAGGAGTGTGGAAAGGATAAGGCAGAGTGCAGCATAGGGTTGATGTAGGAGGAAGAGCACAACGTAGGGCTGGCCCAGTAGAAAGGGCGCGACGAAGACAAATGCCACACAGTAGGATGAAAAAGATATTTGAGAAAGCACACGTGTAGGGAATATCAACAATTATGATTTTACAGGGGAAGGAGCTAACCAGGCTAGCAGATGGTTGGAGATATTTTGCAGAAGGGAAAGACGAGGCGGAGTGGAGTTGAACAGTGCAGGAGATATTTTGGATAGCCGTTAGCACGCATGAGATCACTCAGAAGGATAAGAGAAATATCTTGACAGACTATAAGGATAGCTAGACTGGTTGAGCAGGAAATTGAGAAGATTCAAGAGGGTTTCGAATGGCTTTAAGACAACCCGTTGAAGACGAAGCAGGGGTTGGATGTGTTGGTCGAAGGTGTTCGTAGGAGTAAATGGTTCATGGAATGCTGAGCAACTGTTAGTTAGCGGAATGCAGAAGGAACTGAGTCGAGAGTTGGTATAGGTGCCAGTGCCTTTAGATGCAATTTGTGGGCTTATCGTCAAGTATGTTGTTGCTTCACAACCTAATTGTAATGGGTTTATTCTTTGATTATATAAGCTTGTTATGGATGGTTTATAGTTTAGTTGTTTATGCTATTTAATGTTCTTCTGGATGGCCCGCGAGCCTTTTGGATTAACTTATGTAATTTTGGGTATTATGCTTCTTCCATTAATATGAATATAGATTGGTGTTTGGGGAAGTTGTTTTATCCTTTTGATGTGCATTTGTGTGAATGTTTTTGCATTTTCTTACAATATTATTTGTACTAGGATGATGGTTTATAACACTGTTAATGGATTGTACCTCTAATTATTAATCCAAATGTTGATACAGTTAATGTGGTTTGGAATGGTGGTTTATTATGATAATCTTGTCTAGTATGGACCCGTAGTATTGTGTTTCTTAAATCTGTCTGAATAGGCGCAAAATACCACTTCACTGATAAGGTTTGAAGTGTCGGTTAGGGTCATGTGTTAGTCGCGAATCTATTAGAGTTTACGATTGACTCAACATTCATTATAGGGAATCCATGTCGAGGTTCTTACACTGCGCATAGTTGTTAAGAGTGTGCGCCGTGGGTTGAATAAGAAAGGTACAATGCCATGTGCAGTGCACAGTCACTATGGGATGTTGGAGTATATGTCGGTCAGGAATAACACGTTGCAGCCACTAGACAATCCTTTTAGATTGCAAAACTTGGTTCTGACAGTCACCTATTAGCATCTTAGGTGAGACTTCACTCACTTCATGGGTGTTGCCAAAAGGGCCGATGCTAAGTGGGTCTTTGTTGGCCACTATGTCAGAAATCCTAGGTTTATTAGAATCCTACGTGCCAACATATACAAAGATAAAAAACATTTACAAGATGAAGGGAAGTACCCAAATCAATGAAGCAACGGTGGTATCAAAGGAAACAAATCGTTCCACTCATTTATGGCATTAAAAATTGGGTCATATGAGTGAGAAACGGCTACAGGTGCTAATAAAACACAAATCACTTCCAAATTATCTTTGAATTTGAATTTATGCAAACAATGTATATTTAGAAGACAATGTAGATATAATTTTAATGAATGAAATCATATTAGTAAAGGTATTCTTGATTATATCCATTCATTGTTTGGGGACCATCCCCTATAGTCTCTTTTAGAGGATCATCATACTTTGTTGCATTTATAGATGATTTCTCTATAAAAGTATGGGTCTATGTCTTGAAAAAAAGAGTTGATGAGTTTAATGCATTTAAACAATTTAGAGTTAGGCTAGTAAATAGACTTGGTAAGACAATCAAGTGTTTAAGAATGGATAACAAAGGTGTGTTTACATTTTAGAATTCAAAAAAATATTGCAAAGAAGTTGATATTGAAAAACACAAAACCACTGTATATAATCCCCAATAAAATGGTGTGGTAGAATCCATACACAAGATTCTTCTAGAAAGAGCAGGGTGCATGCTCAACGATGCCATTTTGCAACAAGACTTATGGGCGGAAGGAATCACTATTGCCTATTTATCTCGTATATAGATAACTGTCAATTGCAATAAATTGCGAAACTCCTAAAGAGGTATGGAAATGTCATCCTTGCAATTATTCAATTTTTTTTTTTTTTGTTATGTTGGGAAGCTTATTCTCTTACTCCTGAAAATCATTGTTCTAAGTTATGATATTAGAAGAAATGCGTCTTTTCCAATTATGATAATGTAACTAAGGGATATAGATTGTGAGATATTTCTACCCATAAAATCATCATTAGCATAGATGTAATATTTGATGAATTCCCCCTCACTAAATCAGGTATTGTAAAATTTGATTTAAAACAAGAAAAATGCCACTAAATCATCAAATTGAGTTGGAGGCTCAACCACCTATAGAAACTCAAAATAAAGATGAAATTTTTTGGGGTAAAAAATATGTGGATATTGAAGACATTTAGAAAAATGTGGAAACTCCAAAATGAACATTGAGCATATCTACATAGGAGAGAAATCCTCCTAAAAAGTATATTGATTTTGTTTCATCTATTGCTTTTCTTAGGCTAATGATGGAGAATATTCTTGTTATCAGGGAGCAATATATGATGTCAATAATGCTAAATGGAAGATGGAAATGAAAAAAATATGGATGCCTTGGAGAAAAACAAAACATGGGACCTAGTAGAAGTTCATAAAGATAGAAATGTTGTTGGGTGTAAGTGGGTTTACAAATTGAGAAAGGCGTCAATGGAAATTTTGAAGGTATAGAGTGAGACTAGTCTCAAAGTGGCACTCTTATATGGAAGCTATTGATTTCCATGAGGTATTTTTATTAGTTATTAATCTTCCTTATGTTTATGTTGTATTGACAGTAGTTACTTTACATGATTTAGAGTTAGAGAAATTGGGTATTAAAACAACATTTTTTACATGGAGATTTGGATGAGGAGATATACATAGAACAACCAAAAGTATTTGCTCAATATTGCATATGAAGGTCATTTTGAAATCTTAAGAAGTAATTTTATGGCTTGAAGCAATTTCCCATGCAATTGTACAAGAAGTTGGATTCCTTTATGATGAGCCAAAATTATACTAGAAGTGAGTATGCCAATTGTGTTTCCTTCAAAACTTTGAATGGTATTTCACTATCTTGGTATCATATGTTGATGAAATGCTTGTTGCAAGCAAAATCATGGTCAAGATCAATAGGTTGAAGGCTTAGATGGTTAGGAACTTTAATATGAAGGATCTAGGAGAAAAAAAACAAATCTTAGACATAGAATACACAGAGAGAGGAAAAATAGTAAGCTCATGTTTTCACAATAGAAGTATGTCAAGAAAATACTTGTGAAATTCAGAATGAATAATGTGGAACACGGAAATATCCCTTTAGCTTCTCATTTTAAGCTTTGTTCAGATTTATGGCCAAGTAGTGAGGAACACAAGAATATTATGTGTCATGTATCATATGCTAATGTAGTAGGAAGTTTGATGTATCTGGTGATATGTACTAGAACAAATATTTCACATGCAGTGGGTGTTGTCAGTAACTATATGGAAAATTTAGGAAGAGAGCGTTGGAATGTAGTGAAAGGGGTGCATTGGTATCTTAGAGGAACACATAATTATTTGATCTGAAATTAGGCATAATAAAATTGACCCAATTTTTCCTCCAATTTTGAATGAACTATATAATTCTCAATTTGCAATCATTAATGTGAAAATTGATGTAACATTTAAAAATCAACATTAAACTACAATTAAACAATCAAAATCATGAAAAGAACATAAAAACTGATATCATAATAGAGTTCATCATATATTGGCTATGTCCCCGAGTTCGCACAAATGTCAAACTGCTTCATTAGTTCTCCTTCAAAGAGGGCTTTTCTTTTTACAAAAAGGGTTGAATTCTTCTCCCAATAAGGGGTTGGTTCTCCTTTACAAAAGGATGAAATATTCTCCCAATAAGGGGCTAGTTGTCCTTAAAAAAGGGATAAGCTTCTCACATCAAGTGGCTCATTCTCCCATAATGGTCTGATTCTCCCATTAGAGGCTTATAAAAACTCTCCCAGTAGAGGGTCTTAATGACCCCAAGCATTTGAATGGCTTAATGAGTCCAAGTTTTATAATGGGTTCTGAGTTTGAGCCTTACTCTTTACTCTCTGAAGAGGGTTTAAATGGTTCTTCATTTGAGAACTACCTCATCATATCTAGGAGAGAATAACTCTCAAGATCCCATAAATTAGGATCTAGCACCATTCAAGGGATTTGTTTGAGGAAATATTGCAACCATGCCCATGAGAATCTCAACTCTCGCTTGATACTAGGAAAAAACTCCATGGATATCTCAACTCTACCTCGAGATGAGGAAATTATAATGCTATGTAGCTTTTGCACCAATGCTACATAGTTCTCACATTTGTTTTTGTTTCTTATTACAAATGAAAATGAAAAATGCATAATGCATGAGTAGTTAATCTCAAAAGAAGTATTAATCATTTCATTTCATCATATTTCCATTTTGCCTAAAACCTTAATAAGCCATATGTTTCACATACGAAGTCCTCTTGACCTCATTCAAACTGCATCAGAAAGCTCTTTGTGAGCTCTTCATTGTGTAGATAATAGGAGATCTACTTTAGGTTATGTCTTAACCCATGTAGGAGAATCTATTAGTTGTGTTGAAGAAAGTGTAACTAGGTTCGGTCTTCATAATGACATGATCTTTGTATTTGATGTAATAAAAGAAAATAAATTATTTTTGTAATCTTGCTGCATGGGTTTCATGAGAAAGAAATGTCTCTAGATGAAAGACTTCTTCTTGATGTCTGTAGGATATATTTATGAGTCAAGGAGTCATGTCATGTGTATAGAAACTCATCATGAGTTCATGTAAATATGTACAAGTCTTCAACAGCCCTCGAAGACCAAGATCAATGCCTCAAACAAGCCCTCTGAATAAAACAAGTCATGTCGTCTTGGCAAAATAGACGCATCGGTTCATAAGTGTACATCGACTTGCATATATGACCCTAACCACTATAAATACCCCATTGGCCATTGGGGTTATCCGCAAAGGGCACGACAAAACTCGTATATAGTTGCAGTAGCTGCAGTGAGGAATGACGAAGCCGAAGGGATAAAAGAGCCACAGTCAAGGCCACAATGAAGGTATATGGAGCGCAGTCAAGATTGAGGAAGCCATAGTCAAGGAGAGGGTAGCTGCAGCGATAAGGAAGAGCCGCAGGGAGCTGCAAGTGGCTACAGTAAGGGTTAATGAGGTCGCAAGAAGGAGCTACAGTAGCCATAGTCAATCTATATAGCCGTAGTCAAGGGAATCTCTGTCAAGGTCATGTAGCCGTAGCAAGGAGGATGATGTCTATGGGTTTAGCTGCCTCCTTGGATGGGTATCAGGAGAAATAGAATATCCTCCTCTCATACCTGGAGTGTTCTTGGATGTATAGGAGCAGGAAACATGCGATCCAGGCATATAAATGAAGTACTCTCAGTATAAGAATGTCATCATTATGGATGGATTATTCCTAGCATTAACATATATCATTGTCTTCACGTTGATCCTAAGGATGACATATCTGCCACAACCTTGATATGTCAAGAAGATCTATGCGATCTCGGCAGAACTAAGAAAGGAGTCTCCATGATGACAGAGATCCTTGGCATCTAGTGTCACTGTGTCACCACATCTCTCGAATTCATTATGATGTAGACCTGATATACTTTGAGGTACAATGATCTATGTTACAGGAATGAGGATGTCACAGTGGTGAAGATCATGGTGTTGTAGCAGTAATGAAGATAATGATCATGACGGAGATTACATCTATGGTGCAACAAAGATGATGATCTCAGTAGTGCCTAACAAGGAGAATTAATGGCTTAGTCTTCAAGAGACAGATTGTGTCAAGGCTCATGGGCTTGGTATTCGTCAATATAATCTCTATAAGAAGAATTTCCGCATGGGTTTTCCTCTCTAAGACAAAGAGGTTTTGGCCCTAGTGGAGAGCCAAACTTTGTGTTCTTGGTTCTTTTTTTTTTTATAGCAGTTTGATGAAGCTAACTCACATATGTTAATAATGAAGTAACATCAAGCTAAGATAATAAAATGCATAAGCACTTCACAAATTGTTATCATGTATATGAAGAATCAATCCAACTATGCATGCCCTAGATTTTTCAACATGGTATTAAAGGGATACATTCAACAATCAAAGGAAGGGCAGAAAAGAGACATTCAAAAATCAAGTATCTACAAGACATAAAAACAGATGAAGATCTACATGGCAGAATCAAACCCTAGATTAGAGATCAGTCTACATCAGCAAGGGTTTTAGATTTCAACAGTCTTCAGATCTTAGGATATGCAACAACAATTTTGGAAAATCCATCCACAACTCAATTTTGATCCTTCTTTATAAAGATCAAGGTTCAATAACCATTTCACAACTTTAGTCATCTTCAACAATGGTTTTGAAGGTCTGAAGTCAATGGTCTGGTCTATATCAACAGCCTTGGTGTCTCTCACACTCCACACCATGGCATGATCTCTACATTATAATGATGGATCTCTTCAAAGAATAGCTCAGATTCCCATTCAAAGAAGCAGATCATCTACAACATGATTTGCATGATCAGGATTCAAATCAGATGATGCACTATCCTATCAGATTATGGCGAGCAACCTCTAGTTGATGATGCAAGGACCAGATGTTCAAGTCAATTACTCTTGAAGGACTTGAAGAGAAGCCTCAAGCAAGGATCATATTTGGAGG
Source organism: Pinus taeda (assembly GCA_000404065.3). Taxonomy (NCBI): domain Eukaryota; kingdom Viridiplantae; phylum Streptophyta; class Pinopsida; order Pinales; family Pinaceae; genus Pinus; species Pinus taeda. Next base: position 14,476 of record APFE031116482.1, read on the forward strand.
AAGCATCAATGCATCTACCTCAACATCAGTCAACACGATCAAGGTGAAGATTTTATCTTCACATCTCAAGTAAGTATTTCTCATTAATTGTTTTTGAAATGACTTCATTGCAAGAATATCTATATATGTTGTATGGGTCATCAGAGGTTCTTGCATAGAATAAGGAGGATTGTCATTATCCTTAGAGAAGTCAGAACATCAAGGTCTCCTTTGAAGTCATAAGAACTAGTAGGGTTCTATGAAACAAGAAAAGAGACATAGGGAAATTTCAAAAAGTACTAGAGGATATACTCTCTGAAATAAAGTACAGAAGGAATGAAGGAACATCTTCAAGAGGTCTCAATTAAGAGATCTAAGAAAAGGATGAACAAATGATCATCATTAATAAGCAAGGTAACAAATGTCCATGAGCAGGAAGGTTACCTCGATCGACAGTCTATGGTTTCTATGTCAGATAGAGAAAGGAAAAGTGATAGGTCACATATAAGTGCAGATAAGTAAAGGGAAGGTTGATAAGACAAAACAATACTATGGAAGAGGAACTCATATCACCGGAAGGACGGAGGAAGCTGAAGAAAGGATTAGTGAAAGAGGGAGTAATGGATCTCCAATATGGATTAGATGGTATCCCTCTCAAAAGGATCCTATCAGAAGTCCTTGCAGATATGATCATAGTAAAATGCATTATGGCATCATGGAAGCAAGAGCTTGTATGGAATCACGAATAATATAGCTCTTGGGAATCTCGTTGTATATTGAACGAAAGGAAACAAGTCATTCAGGACGAAGGAAACAATTGTTGGATTGGGATATACTAGATCTTGAAGGATCTCTGATAGAAATCCCAACAGAGGATCTCATAGCTTGGGAAGGCAAAATATGTTTCATGAAATGAACTGATGACATGATGAAGCAAATCAAAGGATTGAAGATCCGTCCAAATCAAGAAAGTTTTCGAGAAATACCTGAAGGAAAAATGAGGTGTATATGTATGTATGCGTATTTGTATTTGATATTGAAATATCATGATATATGGTTGCAGGTAAAATGGATTAAGCATGATCAAGAAGAAAAAGATCTCCTCCTTTGAAAGGATGCATAAAGACAAAAGTCAGATTAGATGAAATCAACATAATATATCCTCATGACATAGTATGAGGTAGTTGATGACCATTAAAGAACTATGAGAGTTCCTGGGAAAGAAAGATGTGAGGATGAAAGAGATAGTGAGATATGCAACCATGACAAATGCATTCAACATCCAGAGGATCAGGAAGACTTGAACAAGAAACCTCTCGAAATGATGAGTAGAATTTGATGAAAGTCTGAAAAGATGAGGACCCTTGATAACAGATATCATTGTGAGATGTGTCAACATGAATGCAGGATTATTGATGCCTACAAGAAGATGTCATTGAAGAAGTCCATCACCAAAAGGTAATATGTCATTTGTTTTTGGTGTCTGACTCTTGGAAAAGTATGGGTATGTGTGTAGGATCAAGAAAAGGAGAGTTGTGAAGGATGTCACAACCATGTACCTTGTGATCCAGAGTAATCATTGTTGAAGAAAAGTGAAGATAGATGAGCTTATGAAGGAAACCCCAGATGTAAAGCCAAGGGGGAAACTTTCCGAGAAAGAAGAAATGACATGACAGAGGAAAGCGATGGATGGTTGAACCTTATACGTGAAGAAATTGATGACATCGAGATCGTGGATCGTCAGTCAACTAGAAGACCCTATGATAGAGTCCTTGAGTAAGAGGGAGCTTTGGGAAGTTCCTATGAGTAAAGGAACTCGAGCAAGTTTTTGAGTAAGGAGAAACTTGGAACTCGTCCCTAGTTAAGAGGGAGAGTTAAACATGACATTCCTGTCTTTAGTTTGGAAGAAATAATGGAGGATTGTGTAATCATTTGGCATCTGACACTCTTTGAGGATGTGGTAGGGCATCCAAGACAAGAGTGGGCAAGAGGACCTATATTCTTGAGGGCTGGGAACCCAAGATGAGAATATTCCTAGTAGGGCATACTTGGAGAACACCTGGGTGGGTATGACCCGCAGGGAGACAATGATGATGTGTGTCTTTCAGTAATTGGTCTCGCCAACATTGTGCACTCTGATCTAAGTGAGAGATAGAGTTGTTAGTCAAGGCCTTGCTAAATGGAAACAATTTTGGTTTAAATGATGCTATAACAGATGGATTGCAAATCTGATTCTTCTTATGAGAAATTCTTCAGATTGAGAATGACCAAGTACCATTATGGATACCTCCCTAGTTAATAGGGAGTGTTGAACAAAGGGTAACTAGGTTCAGTCTTCATAATGACATTATGTTTTTATTTGATGTAATAAAAGAAAATAAATTATTTTTGTAATCTTATTGCATGGGTTTCATGAGAAAGAAATGTCTCTAGATGAAAGACTTCTTGATGTCTTTAGGACATATTTATGAGTCAAAGAGTCATGTCATATGTATAGAAACTCTGTAACAGCCCAAAATAAACATGTAATTAATCGAGTAATTTATATTCAACATGCAATATCAATTAATTAATATCAAGTTCAAAACTATGAGTAGAACACTTACCTGTACTTGTGATTCCGATTGAAGTCTATACTTGTGATTTCAGTTGAAGTCTACTAACTGCAACAAGGTTTTGGGGATGACTCTCCACCCAACCGTAGGCTCCATTGCACAAGGACTCGCTACAACTGGCCACCCTCGAGCCCTCAATCAACGTACTACTGCCAGTGACTCCTCTGTCTTAGAACACTATTCTCCCAAGAGAATGAATGATAGAATTTTGGAATCATGGAAAGCATCCCATCTTCCTCACCATCTAATAAATAAAACAAACATTGGAAGGGGAACCACATGCACACACTCCATGTGTCTACATGCAACTTTATTGTTTTATTGTTTTATTTCTTTTTTGATAGCTTTACTGATTTTTTTACTGTTTTCTTGTTTTATTTCTATTTATTTTATTTAGAGTTTTAGTATGGTTATTTATTATTTATTACTATTTATTATTTTATTATTATTTTTGTTTTATTCATGTTTATTATTTATTTTCTTGTAATTTTTTTAATATTTATTATTAATTATTATCATTTTTGATTATTAATATTATTATGATTTATTATGAAGGGAGTTTATTAATTTACATTATTAGATTATATTATTAATAATTTATTTATAATTTTTATAAAAGGGAGGGCATTACATACTCTCTCGTTTAAGGAACTTCATCTGCGAATTGTTAAGTTGTATATTATTATTATTATTTATTTATTATTTTTATTATTTATTATTTATTTATGATTTTTGTTATTTATTACTTCATGTTGTCGACACCCTTTGCTGAACTAGTATAACCAGCAGGCATCGAAAGTTTCACAACAACCGGGAAATCCCAAGGAATCTCTGTCATTTTTCCCACTTTTGGCACTAGGCATAAGCTTGACCTAGTCTGTATCCCAGTCCAAGGCTGGTCCCAAGGCTCATGCCTGACTCAGACCTCATTTTCCCCAAGGTAGGCATTCGGTACGGTACTCAAAGACTCCGGGCATCTCGCAAGGCTGGCCCACTCCCTCCACAACTACTAAGGCGCACAACCCTAGGCATCGAAGTCCTTACACCCCACCAGACTTCGACATCCCAATCCAATCATAGGCACCTAGCCTAGAACATCAGGCACTTGGCCTCCTCAAGATGGTCCCATAGCCCTACAAGAGCTATCCATCAAGAGCTACACAAGACAAAGGAACCACTGACATATGTAGTGTTGATTGAGTTTGTCCCCAGCCCATATGGTGTTACTTATTCTCCCTCGTGTGTATGGGCTCACACGAGATCATCAAATAAATCGGCCCTCACGGCCCATTTGTGGAGTCTTGTCAATCATCACACCTCAACATGCAACAAATGCATTAGCTATCCCATCATAGTATCATAGAAAATAATCCACATGCCAAGTCTTGCATGTCACCATGAGAACATTCATCATTGTTAATCGCAAAATAACGAATTGCATGCTCATGCATGTCATATATTTGTATGAAACTATCACATGCTTCACCTCATGAAATACCATCATAAGTTATAAAATCAGCATGTTTGCATCAAAGATATATCATGACTTCACATAATAAATGAACCACATGTCAATAAACCTCATATTATAGCACCATAATTCCTATGCCACGTTATGCATATCATATCCATCATGAGTATTCCACATTAAATACCTATCATCATGTAGTAAATGAATATGTCAATATACCTCGACATAACATCATAATGCCTATGCATATCATAATCATCATAAGTATACATCATCACTATTGTAACAACTATATAAATAAGAACCACATGGGCATGATCACCCTCATACCATCATATCATGAAACATCGTCAATATGAGAAACATCTCAATACTTATCAACTAGCATTTGCACCACATGTTGCAAAGGAAACACGATAAGGCAATGACATAAAAAATAATAACATAGGAAAAAGAAGTAAACAATTTATCCAATTTTGTTTCTTTACTGGTGTTTCTTTTTTTATCATATGTTATGTTTCACAGAGATTCCAACCAAGATATGTTCAAAGTGAAGGTCATGCACCACACTCCACTCTAAAGGTTATGAAAATTCTCTTCACTAATATTTTGGAACCTTTATAAGTAAATGATTTAAATCAAACATTTCATAAGAAAGTAATCTCATGTCACCTTAATTCACAATACAATGGATAATACTTTTTGTTCATTAGAAATTGGTCTAATTTTATGAGGAAAGCTTAATAGAAAGACTTTAGTAGTAAGGGGAACCTTCATAAACTACCTCATCATTTGTTATATGATGTTGTTAATTTAGTTACTTGTTGCTTCGTATCCTTATTTCACTAGTGTAAGATGTCCAAACTATAAAAGAATGGTATTATTTGTTGTTTAGTTGGACCACTGTATTTATCTAACTCAATCATTTCCATAGCATCAACTAGGTTCCGATCATTCTCTTTCCATAGTGACTCAATGTCTTCAAATGCATTTCATAAATTTGGTTTAATAAATGTTGGTGGAAAACCAATATATTTCACTTTGTAGAAAGGAGTGTACATTGGTTGGAACAAAACTGTATTGTTGTTACCATGTGATGATGTCTGCATTTTGTTTGACCATGATGATATTGCCATCATAATCCCTGTTCGTGAGAATATCATTTAATAAGTCAATGATAAGTGGCACAACTAGTTCCTCACAATTATGAAATTCCTCATTCTAATTGTTATTTGACCATGATGATATTGGCATCATAATCCTTGTTCGTGAGAATATCATTTAAGAAGTCAATGATAAGTAGCACAATTACAATTGGTTCCTCACAATTGTGAAAGTAAAGGAAAAAATCATTCACATTATGTTTGAAAACGTTATACTTAGATTCTTGATTCATGAAATTTTGTATCCTCTCCTTTTATTGTTTTATTTTGTGTCATCTCAAAAAAAGTTTCTCCAATAACCTATATTATTTATATCTTAGCAGTGGCATTTCCTTTAGGTTTTCTTGCTAGACATTAAGCACAACTAAGTTTGTAGTTTCAATTGCAAATTTCATGCCTCCATTCCATCTCTTTTATAGAAGGCAAAGATCTCTAAAAACTATAGATGAGTCCTCATCATGAAAGCTAGGAGGTAGCTCATTAATCATCTATTCATATAGGGTGTCATCTCCATGTTGTTAGTAGCTTCACTAATGATGCCTAAGCCTCATGGTAATACATTAATAATTTACATGGGAAACATGTGGGTTCTTTTGTTTAAGGGTGATGTATATTGGCCTTGAATGATACTATATTGAGCCTACATGATGGTGCAAAATTTAGTATGCTAGAAATCAATAGAGAACATTTAGAACCAATCTACCTCCTATTTGTATGTATATATAAATCCATATATGTTTGTTCCTCTCATGATCTGGGTGAGGGAAGCTAGAGAGGAAAACATGAGATCATGGCCAAGGGGTTTTCATAGGAAAAACAATATCCACTATGTAAACTCTTTCTTCCTAGAATCTAGTTGAAAGTTTGGATATAGATAATTAGGGAGGTCCAATTAAAATTAGAGTTGGTCAAATTAGAGTTGGTTAAAATTGTTTGTGTTGGATGATGCAACTCATTCCCAAGACTTAGATGACAGCTAAGTTTTCCTCTTAAACCATCTTAAACTCTTTGTCAAAGGAAATAATCTAGAAACCTACACACCTACATCATAAAGTGTTCTTTCTAATAGTCACTAAACTTGTAGTGAGCAAAACTCCAGTGTATACCATTAAGGAGTCTATTCAAGACTTTACAACAATCAACTATACTGAGAGGGAGCCATCATAATGACATACCATCCCACCATCATATTTCCCATATAATGGGAATTGATGTTGACTGGAAAGATGTGGAAATTAACCCCAACATAATTTCAAATGACATAAAAGCTCAAAACATATAGGTGATAATTGATATTGAGAGGGAGCCATCATAACGACATACCATCCCACCATCATATTTCCCATATAATGGGAATTGATGTTGATTGGAAAGATGTGGAAATTAACCCCAACATAATTTCAAATGACATAAAGCTCAAAATATATAGGTGATAACTAATACGTTTATATTTCCTATTTTTGTTTCACAATCATAACGACATACCATCCCACCATCATATTTCCCATATAATGGGAACTGATGTTGATTGGAAAGATGTGGAAATTAACCCCAACATAATTTCAAATGACATAAAAGCTCAAAACATATAGGTGATAAGCGATATGTTTATATTTCCTATTTTTGTTTCACTTGTATCCGTGTTAGCCATGGGTCGTCTCTCATTGTCCCTCATTTTTTTCTCCTTCGCATCATTTGTGTTTACTGCAGGATTTATAAAGTGCAAAAATAACATGTATCTTACTAAGAATATTCTAGAATATTCTATGTGAGTTATATCCCTACCTTCTACCACCTAATAATAATTGATAATTAAATTAGCACAACCATATAAATTAATAAACATCAAAACACTTACTTTATATTACATTTTACATTGTTAAAATTAAAATAAATCATAGCAACTAACTCAATTATAGTCACTAAACTTGTAGTGAGCAAAACTCCAGTGTATACCATTAAGGAGTCTATTCAAGACTTTACAACAATCAACTATACTGAGAAGGATCCATCATAATGACATACCATCCCACCATCATATTTCCCATATAATGGGAATTGATGTTGATTGGAAAGATGTGGAAATTAACACCAACATAAATTCAAATGACATAAAGCTCAAAACATATAGGTGATAACTGATACATTTATATTTCCTATTTTTGTTTCACAATCATAACGACATACCATCCCACCATCATATTTCCCATATAATGGGAATTGATGTTGATTGGAAAGATGTGGAAATTAACCCCAACATAATTTCAAATGACATAAAGCTCAAAATATATAGGTGATAATTGATACGTTTATATTTCCTATTTTTGTTTCACAATCATAATGACATACCATCCCACCATCATATTTCCCATATAATGGGAATTGATGTTGATTGGAAAGATGTGGAAATTAACCCCAACATAATTTCAAATGACATAAAAGCTCAAAACATATAGGTGATAACTGATACGTTTATATTTCAAGATTTTGTTTCACTTGTATCCGCGTCAGCCATGTGTTGTCTCTCATTGTCCCTCATTTTTTTCTCCTCCCTATTTTTGTTTCACTTGTATCCGTGTCAGCCATGTCTCGTCTCTCATTGTCTCATTTTTTTTCTCCTTCGCATCATTTGTGTTTACTGCAAGATTTATAAAGTGAAAAAATAACATGTATCTTACTAAGAATATTCTAGAATATTCTATGTGAGTTATATCCCTACCTTCTACCACCTAATAATAATTGATAATTAGATTAGCACAACCATATAAATTAATAAAAATCAAAACACTTACTTTATATTACATTTTACATTGTTAAAATTAAAATATATCATAGCAACTAACTAAATTATA
>APFE031116485.1:10696-24445 GCA_000404065.3 Pinus taeda
TTCTCTCTTTCTTGAAGTTTGACATGGAGAGCAGAGGTATAAGGCTTGACAAGGAGGATAATATGACTATTGATGGAGTCATATTAACTGCAGATAGTCATGGTGACAAATTTTAGTGTAACACCCCTATTGATCCTGTGACTGAGTTCATGGTATAACTGTATTGCTTGAAACAATTTTTTTGAAGGAGAGTGAGGTTAACCATGTCAATTTTGGTTTCTTGTATTAATAGGATATCCAGTTTATCAACTAGGAGTATGTTTTTCAAGACTCTCTTTTTTCCAGGACCACTGAGTCCTCTAATATTCCAAGAGATTAAATTCATTGGTGAAGAGTGGAAGTTAGGGCTAGGGCCTTTATCTTTCCTTCGTTAATGAGTATGGCACCAAGTTCATGAAGAAGCTGACTATCTATTTTCCTTCCTATTTTCCAACTTGGGCCTTTTAGGCTATATTTTATTGATACCATGTTTGCCAAAATGTCGTTAATTGCGTTGTTTCCACGTGGTGTTTCTTCTGGAATCATAGCCAAACTATTTTTCTTCCATTCCTCTGCAACAAATAAGAGGTAAACTCCTTCCAATGCCTCTTCTATTGTGTTTTCCTCTGGGGTAGAGTCCACCAATACTTGTTCCATTTATATGTCTTCTTGTAAATTATCATCTTCGTGTTGTTGTATTCTAAGTAATGATCCTATTGCCTCTAGTTTTTTGTGTTTTATTTATCCTCTTTGGCCTCCTCATCACTTGATTTGTTTGAGAGTAGTTTGTATTGCAATTTATTCAGAAATTCAAATTTGTTTAGGCTAGATGTATGGTGCTACTCTTTCTTTATGTTAGTTTTCTTATTGTTTTTGTCCCTTGTGCTTACTCTGTTGAAACCTTGTTCATTATTTTTCTTGATAGCCTCCTCACTTCTTTGAGGAATTTTATTTTGCGGACAATCCCTAAAGAGGTGGCCATGCTCATGGTATTTTCTACAACAGAATGGGATGTGTTCGTAGTCAATGATCTAGAGCCAGACCTGATCCCTTAATATTAGTCCTATCGCTTCCAGAAGGGCTCCAGAGACATCAATGTAAACACATATTCTGGCATATGAAACATAATGTTCACTTCTTGTGCCCTCAGACATTTTAATGTATTCACCTAATTGGTCTCCAATGCCTTTGAGGACTGATGGAGCCCAGTAATCAGTTGGCAGGGAGTAGAGGCGAACCCATATTGGGACCCTAGTGAATTCCTCTTTCTCAAGGGTGAAGTTTTCTGTCGAGAATCTCATATACAGTCCTGCAAATTTGAAGAAGTAGGGTCCTCCCTCAAATATCTTGTCTCTGTCTTTTAAGAGATAGAAGATGTTTGTAAATAACCCCTTTAAACCTAAATGTAGTCTAATTTCTCCCTTTGGTTTCCATTTGGATTGGATCTACCAATTTAGTGATTTCTCTATGGGCCAGATGCCCATGAATTTCCATATTACTGCATGCTCTTGCATATAGTCTCTATAAACAGCTACCCTCGGGTCTTGAATTGCCAACTCCAAGATTTTTTTGGCTTTTGGGTTGTAGGTGCTTCTCAGTTTTGTTCTTGTCTTTTGTAGTCGTTCCTCTGTGGTTTCTGCCTCCAATGTTGATCAAGCATTTGTAGAGGTGGTGCCTATGGTTGTTTGGTCCTTTACCTTCTCCTTCCATTTATCCCTTACTTCAGGCCTCATTCTCAAGGAGTGAAATGTTGTGCATGAAGCTAGCTTGGTGAAAAGAGAATAATCTTGATCATGCGGTTGACCAATAACAATGTCGTGAAAGGAAGTAGCCTTAGGGTCATCATCCAGCTCCTCCATGGAAGAAGGAGAGGCAAGGGACAAGCCTAGGAAGCCGAACACCTTAGCGCTCCAAGGGGAGCCACAGGGAGAGAACAAAGGTGGCAAGACCTAAAGCTTCAGTGCATCAGATTGCCAGTTGAGCCATTTCACCAAGGAGTATTTTTTTTTTTTGGTGTTGGATATTGAAATATAAGTAAATAACCAATCATTTTTATCCATCTCCATTCTTCCACTCATTTTATGTTGAAATGTAAAAACTGAGTAAATAATTAGTAAATAATTATTTTGTTTCTCATATTTTAATATTAAATATTTAATTATAGTAAATTTCTATGTTGGATGTTATAGAAAATGAGTATAGAAAATCAATTTTTATCATTTTTATTCATTTTCAATTTTTTTTTTGTAATGTAATTAAGTTAGTATTCAAATGCATGTGTTCAATATAATTTTATAGGTTTTTATTTAAATTTAATCCCAATGAAAAAGTGAAAATACTTTGTGATGTATGTTTCCCATTCCATTGATATTGAGAATACCTACTAGATTCAATCATAATCATTACTTCCTCCTTGTTGTCATATTGCTTTGAGTCATTGGAAACATTGGAAATTGATGAGACAAATGCTCATCATACAACAATTTTCCTATTAAATACATTTAAAATTTTTGTCTTACCATTTCTCGTGATGTGTCTTGACATTTATAAAATATATTTGTAACCTTTATTTTTAACATTATTAATACCCTATGGGCATGTTCCATATCAAATGGGGCCTATAAGTCACTATCTATGCTCATACATAGCCATCAATTCTCTAGAATTTCTGGTAGTTACCCAACTTAAGTTCAAGCTTAAGATCTAACTCTAACATGCTAAACTAATTTGCCTTTCCCATATTCAAACTAAAAATTCTCCAATGTAGTTGATGACATCCACCAATATGCATTCAATTCCACCACCACCTGATTGAGGAGTTCAAATTTAGCAGTCATGTGTGAATTTTTTAGAAATGCAATGAAAATCATCGAGCACCTACTAATCACTATTTCGATGGAAACAACAAAATAGAATGGGGCCATCTACTTAGCTCAAGGGATTCAATGCAATATATGTTGGTGTGGAGTCTGATTATCTTCTGTATTCAAAGGTATCGCCGCATTGGACACCATTTCATAATGAGGTGGCAACACCACCCATAAAATATTCATTGTAGGGGGGTCTAGGGGGGGCAGTTGCGACCTTTGGGAGCGCCCCCCCTAGCACGGGGATCGAGGGCAGCGCCCCCGAAGCTAAGAGTAGATGTAAAATTTCCTTATAAAATGTTGGAATTTCGTAGTCAATCTAGGCTATTCATTAGGTGGAGATCTGATGGTAGAAGTTATGTTTAATTTAGGATTTTTCGCCCTAGAAAGCAACCCCTCTCTATATATGAGGGAATTGTATTACATCTATGTATATCTGTATTCTAAGTGAGGAAGAGAGAGAAGATTGAGAGCGAAGAGGGAATTATAGTGGATCTGTTGTAGGTTGTATCTCTTCAGTTTGTTGGATAATATAAGAGGAAGGACTAGTTGTTTCTCCGTGGACTTAGCGCAAACTGGGTTAACCACATATATCTATGTCTCTCTTGTTTTATGTGTTTTTTGTGTTTATATGTCTGCAATTTTTTATGTGTTCCATTGCTCTGTAATGTATAATTCTCTAACAACTAGTATCAGAGCCGAAGGTCTTTTTTTAGTTGATAAACTCACATGAGAGAAGGGTTCCTGGTTCGAGAGGGAGAAATGGCTGAAGATGGTAGGTTTAGGGTCGAAAAATTCAACGACCAAAACTACCAACTGTGGAAGATGCAGATGGAAGACTATATGTATCAGAGAGATCTGTACCAACCACTGAGTGGAAAGACAAAGAAGCTGATGAGTATGATAGACATAGAATGGGATATTCTCCACAGAAAAGCACTTGGATCAATACGGTTATGCCTAGTGGTGTCGGTAGCGTTTAATATTTCAAAGGAAACGACAACAGAGGGTTTAATGTCAACATTGGCCAAACTATATGAAAAACCCTCGGCCTCAAATAAGGTATTTATTATGAAGCATCTATTTAATATGAATTTTTCAGAAGGTGGATTTCTTGTTGATCATTTAAATAAGTTTAATACAGTTACCAGTCAGTTAAGTTATGTAGGGGTAACTTTTGATGATGAAGTTAGGGCTCTATTATTTTTGTGCTCATTGCCAGAAAGTTGGAATGGTTTAGTTATGGCCATTAGTAACTCTGTCTCTGGATCTAGTACTTTAAAGTTTGATGATGTTGTCGGTCCAATCCTTAGTGAGGAAATGTGATGAAAAAGCTCCAGTGAGACATCAGGTAATGCTTTGACTAAGAGACTAGGGGAAAGAAAATGGAAAGAGGAAAGAGCCCTAGATATCGCAGTAAGTCAAGAAAAGGCAGACCCAAGTCCAAATCAAGGATAGTGTGCTAGAAATGCAGGAAGAAAGGACACCTGAAGAAAAACTGCAAGTCTTGAAAGGGAAAAGAAGGAGGCGTGTAGCAAGAAAATAATCATGAAGCGAATGTAACAGGTGATGTGTTGCAAGATGCTTTGATTGTTTCATTAGAAAATATTATTGATGCTTGGGTGGTAGATTCAAGGGCCTCATTCCATGCCATACCTGATAGGAAGCATTTTTATGATTATGTTCAAGGAGATTTTGGACAGGTGTGATTGGGTGATGATAAACCCTATAAAATCATTGGAATGGGTACAGTTTTCATAAAACAACGAAATGGAAATCAGTGACTATTGAAAGAGGTAAGGCATGTTCCAAATCTGAAGAAAAATTTGATTTCAACAGGGCAATTGGGAGGTGAAGGTTGCGTAACTACTTGCACAGATAAAACCTAGAAGGTCACTAAAGGATCCCTAGTAATAGCAAAAGGAGGAAAGGTTGGTACATTCTATTTATGTAATGGTATTTCTAATTCTGTTAATGCTTTAACCTCTACAGGGGAAGATACAGCATTGTGGCATCATAGGCTCGGGCACATGAGTGAGAAGGGGATGCAGATTCTTCACTCAAGAAATTTTTTGCCAGGTTTGAAGCATGTTGATTTAAAATTCTGTGAGAATTGTGTTTGTTGAAAACAGAAGAGAGTTAGATTCCCTAGAGTTGGGAAAGAAAAGAAGAGCGGAAAATTAGAGCTTGTGCATACAAATGTATGGGGACCTACTTATGTATCATCTCTTCGTGGCTCTCATTATTATGTTACTTTTATTGATGATGTAACCAGAAAAACCTGGATTTATTGTATTCGAAATAAATCTGATGTATTTGATACTTTCAATAAATGGAAATCTTTGGTTGAAAATGAGATAGGAAAAAGGTTGAAGAGTCTTAGATCATACAATGGAGGTGAATATTGTAGCAAAGAGTTTGATAGGTATTGTTCAGAGTATGGAATTCGTAGAGAGAAGATAGTTCCAGGAACACCACAAGAAAATGGTGTGTTAGAAAGGATGAGCATGACAATCATGGAGCGTGCAAGGTGCATGAGATTGCATGTAGGATTGCCTTTACAATTTTCGGTAGATGTTATAGATACTGTTGTTTATCTAATAAATAGAGGGCCTTCAAGTTCCTTGGATGGTGGTATTCCGGAGGAGGCATGGACAGGTAAAAAGGTAAACTACTCTCTTTTAAAGACTTTTGGTTGTCAAGCCTTTGTCCACATCAATAAAGAAAATAGAACAAAACTTGAGGAAAAATAAAAGAAATGTACCTTTATTGGATATGGTGTTAATGATTTTGGTTATCTCTTTTATGATTATGAAAAACACAAAATCATTAGCAGTAGAGATGTCATATTCAATGAAAAGGTTTTGTATAAGGATCAACTGCAGGAAAAGAAACAAGAAAAAGAAAACAGAGAATACATAGTGCTTGATGAGATCACAGGAAAAGTGATGGTGCCTGAAAATCATAATGATCAATAGCTAGAACAACAACAACAGCAACAAGAACCTCAAACACCTGAAATTGGTGTTAGAAGATCTACCAGGATAAGTAAACCCCCTGAATGATACGCTCCTTCATTATATTATGTATTGTTGACTGATTCTGGTGAACCAGAATGTTATGAAGAAGTAGTGCAGGTAGAAACCAGGAAAAAGTGGGAGCAAGCCACGAAAGAAGAGATGATCTCCTTAGCACATAACCAGACTTGGGACTTACTCAGGTTTCCTCCAAGTAAAACAACATTGCAGAATAAATGTGTTTACAAGTTGAAGGAAGAATATGGAGGTAGAAAAAGGTATAAAGCTAGACTTGTGGTGAGAGGGTTTGCATAGAAAAAGGGTATAGAATTTGATGAGATATTTTCTCCTGTTGTTAAAATGACTTTAATCATAACTATTTTAAGTCTAGAAGCAGCGGAAAATTTTCATCTTGAGCAGTTAGATGTAAAGACAACCTTTCTCTATGGGGATTTGGAGGAAGAGATATATATGCAGCAGCCACAAGGATATGAGGTAAAAGGGAAGGAGAAAATAGTGTGCTGGTTCAAGAAGAGCTTGTACAGCTTAAAATAGGCTCTAAGGCAGTGGTATCTAAAATTTGACAAGTGTATGTCTAAACAAGGTTATACTAGATGTGACTCTGATCATTGTGTTTATCTCAAAAGGCAAAATGATGGCAGCTATATTATATTGTTATTGTATGTAGATGACATGCTTGTTGCAGGTCCTAACATGCAGGAAATAAATGTGCTGAAAAGAAAATTGGCAAACTCATTTGCAATGAAGGATTTGGGTGCTGCAAAACAAATCCCTTGTATGAGAATAACCAGAGACATGAAGGATCACAAATTAACATTGTCTCAAAGTGAGTACATAGAAAAGGTGTTGAAAAGGTTTAATATGTAGAATGCAAAACCAGTTAGTATACCTTTGGCTAGCCATTTCAAATTAAGTAAGGAGGAGTGTCCCAAGACTCATGAATAAATGGCTCATATGTCTAAAGTTCCATATGCATCAGCAGATGGAAGCTTAATGTATGCAATGGTCTACACAAGGCTTGATATTGTACGTGCAGTGGGAGTTGTAAGCAGGTACATGAACAATCTACGAAAAGAACATTGGATGGCGTTGAAGTGGATTCTCAGGTATTTGAGAGGCACCCCAAATCAAGCATTATTCTTTGGTGGTTTCAAGATTGCTCTACAGGGATATGTTGATGCAGATATGGCGGGTGATAGAGATAACATGAGGAGCACAACAGGGTATTTGTTTACTGTAGGTGGAACAACTGTTAGTTGGGTCTCAAAACTACAAAGTGTTGTTGCACTCTCAACAACAGAAGCAGAGTATGTTGCTTCTACAGAGGCTAGTAAAGAAATGATTTGGTTACAAAGGTTTTTGGATGAATTGGGTAAGAATCAAGAGTTGGGCAAGTTATATAGTGACAAACAAAGTGCCATACATCTTGCAAAGAACTTTGCATTTCATTCCAAGACTAAACATATACAATTCAAGTACCATTTCATATGGTCAGTGTTGGAAGATGGACAACTAAAGTTGGAAAAGATACACACTATCAAGAATCCTGCAGATATGTTAACAAAAGTTGTAACTAGGGAGAAATGGAGAATCTGCTCAGTTTCAATTGTCTTCAAGAATGATGAAGAAGATGAGAAATAGGCAGGTCCAAAGTGGAGTTATTGTCCAACAAATGAAGCAACGATGGAGTTGCTATAATCAGTCTCCAAGTGGGAGATTGTTAGGTATGGAGCCTGATTATCTTTTGTATTCAAAGGTGTCGCCGCATTGGACCCCAGTTCGTAATGGGGCGGCAACGCCGCCCGTAAAATATTCGCTGTAGGGGGGCTCCAGGGGACAGTTGCCCCTAGTAGGGGGATCAGGGCCAGTGCCCACGAAGCTAAGAATAGATATAAAATTACCTTGAAAATGTTTTAATTTTGTAGTTAATCTGGGTCATTCATCAGGCGGAGATCTGAAGGTAGAAGTTATGTTTAAATTATTCTTTTTTTCCCTAGAAGGAAACCCCTTGCTATATATGAGGGAACTATATTGCGTCTATGTATATCTATATTTTGGGTGAGGAACGGAGAGGAGATTGAGAGAAAATAGGGAATTACATCGGATCTACTGTAGGTTGTATCTCTTTAGCTTGCTGGATAATATAAAAGGAAGGACTGGCTGTTTCTCTGTGGATGTAGCCCAAACTAGGTGAACCACATCTATCTGTGTCTCTCTTGTTTTATGCATTTTTTGTGTTTATATTTCTCCAATATTTTATGTGTTCCATTGCTCTGTAATATATAATTCTCTAACAATCTATATAGGGAGATGCATCATTTAATGAACTATAGATATCTTGATAAATGATGTGTGTCCTTGTTCTACCAAGCCAAAAGAGTCCATCAATATGTAGATTGTTCTTATTCTTACAATCCAAAATAGATGTATTGTGAATAAGGTAGCTCCATAGGACCTGATCAGGGAATTTTTCTCTGGACTTCTACTTGATGAGCCTCATTATTGAGTAATTATATGGGCCTTAATTGGCCTTAATTCATCTCCTAGCTTATTCAAACCAACTATTCTCATAACGTATTACATACTTTTGATTATCTTTTGTTTATGAAATGAGTTAGAGTTGAATATTTGGCTTTGTAGTCTAATGTGCATATAATGCAGGAATAAAGGATAAAAGCAAGGAGAAATGTAGGTATAAAGGATAAAAACAAAGAACTATAGAAAAGACCTTGTTCAAGACTTGAATGGGACAAGGTAGAGGAATTATAGGAGGTTAATCCTCCTCATCTACTACCCTTCCATTTGAATATTCCTCCATCAGCTCGGAGTGCAAACAACCACATCATGAGGAATAAAGAAGACAACCAAGCAAGTGAAAGGGACAACAAGCAATTTTTTTCCGTTATAGGCCAAGCCTCTTGAATGAGAAGGAAGTTGTTAGAGATTTAAAAATGTATAAATAGAGAGGTTTAGGACCTCACTAGGATTCGAACTTCATTTGTGAAACCTTTTTTTATTTCTAAACTGCAAAGACTTGTGAATTTACTCTGTAATCCATGGTTTTTGTAATAAAGATGAGTTTTATTTAAGCCAGCTCTGAGTTGAACTTCGAGGGATGAAGCTCTTGGGTTAGGGCCCGACCCAAGTAGCCACAACTCCTCTTTACTGTTCTATTATTATAGCATACAATTCTTTTTTGTTTATCTGTTAAGTAGTTTCATGGTTTGCTAATGCATTTTCTCAAGAAGTTTTGGTTCTAATGCATTTAGTTAAGCAACTTTCTGGTTCTGTTCATTTATTTGAATAACTTCCTATTTCTGTTCGTTTATTTGAATAACTTCCTATTTCTGTTCATCTTTTTCAGTAGTTGCATTTGCTTTAGTTTACTGTTGTTTGTTTTTTTTTATTTGAAAGCTCAGATTAGAGGAAGAGATTACTATCAGGTTCTGTGTAGGTGTCCTGGCCTCATCTCCTCCCTCTAGGACCATGACTTGAGGCAGAGACCCGCCAAAAACCCCAAAAATATAGTTTCTGGTTCTCGCATAGGCTATGGAGTTTGTTGGTTGAATACAGTTAGCTATATACCCTCACTGGTTTTCTTTGTTATTTTCCTTTGAAACTGCCTCCAGCATGTTCTCCCTCCATCGCTTCCTCACCATCTGATCACCAACAAACCTTCCCAATCATTGCCTCATTCACTATTTTATTCAACTACTACCTCATGTGCAGTCCACCATTCACTTTATGAACTTTAAGTCCCCATCGTCGATCTACCTTGCCAGATCCGACGATTGTCGCTTCATCCAATCACTTTAGGTGCTTTAAGCCCGCACCGTCGATCTACCTTTCTTGATCCGATGATTGTTGCTTCACCTGATCAACAACTAGCTTGGATGATCTCGACCATTGATTAGCCTCGCCTAGTGCAACAGCTATGACGCAATCTCACGCGGATTAATGCACGAAAGTTATCCGCCCAAGAGCAAGCGATAAAAGTGGTTTTCTTGTGCTACGTGTCACACAGTAAGGCTAATTGCATGAAAATTCTACAAACTACTTACTGCCTGAAGGGCATGCAAGAAACTTCTTTCTGCCTAAGAAACCCTCTCCCTCATTTTTGCAAGTTTCTTTTTCTTGCGATGTGATCTCTACCATCCATCTCTAACCTTCACCCGTGCGATAAGATCTTATCCATACATTGCTCTTGTTAACCTCGCCCGTCCATCTCTTGGCCTCACTAGCATGATTAAATCTCAGCTACTCATCTCATTTATTCCCTTATCCATCCATCCCTTCACTTAAAACCTTTGTGATAAGATCTCAACCATCTATCCTGTTAGAAACATTGTTCACCCATCTACCTACGTAACCTTTTGCAATAAAATATCTATTGTTCATTTCCTTTCACCCGACTGATCCAATGGTTCTCATGCGTCATTGCTCCCTCACACCCTCCTTTCACTCATTTCGACCTTCGATCACTTTTTCCGCCTAAAACCCGATTTAGCTTAATTTCTTTGCTACCCCTTAGTCTATTTTTAATGTTTTTACTTCTTCAACATAGATAATTAGCCGTAGGTTAATGTTAAATTAACAGTTCTTCTTAGCATAGCTATTTATTTGATTAAGTTAAGTTATTATGCAAGTTTAGCCTTTCATTTTGTTTTCTTCATTACTACAATAGAAGTAGCTCTCTCTTAGAATAAGGTTTTCTCTTCTTTGATCAAAGAATTAAAGTTTCTTTTGACTCTATACACAGTTACAATAGGTAGGACCTTCACTCCTACTTGTGCATATAGCATTGCCACCTCCAATTTTGTGCGAACCCCAGGTTGATAAGTAAAGCTGGTAGCCCTAGGAATTGCAGCATTATTGTTGCAATACCTAGGCTCATCACTTTTTGGCGTTGTTTCTAGGGAGGTGTCTAATTAGAAGTAGTTACTTCCTTCTTCTATTTCTAGTCTCCTGCATCCTTTTCTTCTACTTCTAGTCTTCAAACTTTCTTCCATTAGTTTATTTTTGCAAAGGTAATCTAGTTTCTTTCTTTCTTTTAGTTATCATTAGCTTCTTTCCTTTCCATTATGCAAGTACTTTCTAGCTTTAAAACAAAATCTTACAAAAACCAACCCAAAAACATTTCCTTTAATGCCTCATAGGATTAGGGACAATTTAGGAAAATTCTTGTCAAATACCCACACTGCAACCAACATGAAACCTTCTCTCTTCTTTAGTGACAGTGAATTGGAAGACCCTTTAGGTGAGAAAACTTACCTATTTGGGAACCTACAAAAGAAGAATAAGAGGAAGAACCCATTCCTACTAAGCCAATGGCTGGAAACCAAAATGATAGGAGAGATAGAGAGAGAATTGAGAGTGCCTTCCCCATCAAGGAAACCAATGGGAACACTAAGATGAAGAATATAAGCCCCTCTGCTCTAACTCATTTCCATGGCCTGACCAGAGAGGACTTTGACACTTTCCTATTTAATTTGTTGTTATATTTCGAACCTATTACTATACAACCGATGAGCAAAAGTTAAAACCATTCCCATCTACCCTCAAGGATGCAGCATTGTGTTGGTTCATGGGTTTACCTAGAGATAGCATCACAACTTGAGCTCAGATGAAACAAACATTTAATGACAAATATAAGGACTACTACAGGTCAAAGGATACTAAAGAGGAGATTTTTAGGATGATGATAGGCTAGGATGAATCCCTAGAAGACTATGAAGAAAGATTCTAGTTGAGTTACAAAAGGGCCAGGTGCACACTTGACCTTGATTCACTAAAGTTGGTCTTTCTTAGAGGAGTAAGGGAAGATCTTTTGGATACCTTACATATGATAGCAAGAGGAGATGTCTCCCAATTACCCTATGAGGACATTAAGACAGTGTTTAGAAACCATTCTAGGATAGCCAAGAAAAATGGTAGGGGTAGTGAACCTATGTCTAGTACATCATCCTCTAACTTATCCATCAAAGGTCAAATTGGAAATATGCTGGAATATTTCAGAGGGGACATGATTCAAACCCTTGACTTGAAATTGGACACCATGAACATCAAAAGGAAGTAAGAGGAAGTAGAGAGAGCCTTGGCCATTTTTCGTCTTAGATGCGCTAGGAGGCATCCTAGGAACGAATGTCCATTAAACTGTATTTAGATTTGCTTAGTCTATGAAGAAAACCTCTCCATAGACAAGTGCCCTTCTTTGCTACATCAACCAAAGGTGACCTCCTGGGCCTAGACCATACAAGCAGGGTATGCAAGGGCCATCCCATGCATACTACAACCCCAACCAAGCCACCGTTGTACCTTCTTGGGGACCCCTTGCTCATCCTTCCTGGTCTACACCCCCTCCTCGGTCCTATGCTTCTCAATATCAATCCCAGCTAGCCAACTAGTCATTTCAACCTTATGTTCAGCCACAACATTAGTGGAATACCCCACCCCAAGGGTGGAGGCCCCAATTTAACAATGTTCTAGCCCTATTGCCTCCACCACCTAACCAACCACAGCTCCTGCACTCTGCTCCACCTAGGCAACCCTAGATGCCTGTCCAACTAAATCTGAACCCAAACAATAGGTAGGCTCAGTAAGCATACGGTGGAGAGACATCATACCCAGCTTATGCTATAGAAATCTAGGAGATCAACCTAAGGTCTGGGAGAATTTTGCCTCTTCAAGGGGGAAACCTCCTTTACATTACATAAATGAAAAATTCTTGGAAGATTCAAATGACAAAACCTCCTTTGTATATATAGGAGTCTAAGGAGTCACAATATAACCAAGCCGACCTAACAATAATAATATAAAGGCACCAAAATAACAATAGAGCCATTCTATGGGGCAAAGTAATAACAATATGGGGACAATAAGGGCACAACAATATTAATAATGGATACAACTGCAATAGTAATGGGGGCATCATCAGTGTTATAGGGACCTAACATGCTCCTCTCCTTCAAAAAAGTGTTGTCCTCAACGCTTGAGTAGTTCTGGATGCTTCTGTATAAAATTATCATCCTCACATGTGGAATCTTTAGCGGATAAGTTCTTCCACTTGATGAGATACTCCGAAATGGATTGATTTCACAACTGTCGAGTTCTTGTTTCTATGACTACTTCTGGTTCCAATATAATTTTTCCTTCCTCATCAAGTCCTAGCAATATTATTTGAACTGGACACTTGTCACCTATAACCTTCTTTAAACATGAAACATGGAAAACTATGTGCACTCGAGAAGCTGTAGGAAGCTCCAATTTGTATGCCATAGTACCAATTTTTTGCAACACCCTGTACCGACCATAATACTTTGGCGATAATTTATTATCCTTCATAGCTTGCTTGAGGGACATTTGTTTATATGGTTGTAGCCGTAGGAATACCCAGTCACCTACATCAAAACTTCTTTTGCTACAATGTTGATCTACTTGTTGTTTCATTCTATTTTGTGCCAACACAAGGTTATCCTTTAAGAGTTGGAGAACTTATTGTTGATGCTCAATGTGATGTTCCACTGCTTGAACCTTAGAATTTTCTCTTAAATGTGATGTCATGGATGGTGGCTAATATCCATAAAGTGCCATAAGAGGGGTCATTTTTGTTTTTGTATGGAAGGAAGTGTTACACCACCATTGAGCCAGAGGCAACCATTTGACCCATTGTGTCTGTTTATTAGATACAAAGCAACGAAGATATCCTTCCAAACATTTGTTTACCATCTCAATTTGCCCATCAGATTAAGGATGATAAGATGAGCTATGAGCTAACTGAGTACCAAGACAAAAAAATAATTTTGTCCAAAAATTTCCAGTAAAAATGGGATCTCTGTCACTTACAATAATCTTTGAGTTTTCATGTA
>APFE031116492.1:0-87909 GCA_000404065.3 Pinus taeda
TCACCGAGTTACAAGCATGCCCTCTTGCCATGTCATGCTTCCAACACCTATCATGTTTTGAATTTTGTCAAAGGGTGGCAAATGTCAGAGTTCATCGTGAGTTGGCCTGTTTATTTGTGCTTCATCTACATGGAGGTCATTCTACCTTGGCCGGGGTCACTTTTACATTGACACCCGAAGCTATATCAGTGGCAACAAGTATACCAAATGTTGGGGAGCAGTGGCATAAGAAGAAGAAGGTGGAAAGGAAACACTATGAGCCTTACATCAAAGCCAGATTCTTGAATGAGCTCACAAGAGTATTTCCCTTCAGATACTTGAAAAATGAGTATGCTCCGCTCATGAGATGGATCATGAAATACTTTAGCTGTGAGGGGAGGTTCTCTCGACTGTATGCTTATCACATCCACTTGCTCATGCACTTTACCAGCGTGAGGATGATGAACCTCCCATTTTTCATATGCAGGAATATAGATAGGATGAACACCTTCATGCTGCATAAGACCCCTCAGCAGTAGCTTAATAGTCTGTATCTCTTCGCTCTTATCTGGATTTTGGTAGATCATCAGTTGGGATTGCAGGGCATTGCTTGGGGGGACTTCATATCCCGTGACTTCTTCAACACACCACATGTACTATCAGTGCTCGAGTAGGAGTTGGGTGGTCCTTCTTATCAGCATGAGCACCATGAGACCACGATCATGCCATTTTTGGTGACATATCAGGAAGGCAGTAGGAACTTGTTTGCAGCAGCAAAGCGAGTGTTATCTCCACCTGGGGTGGAAGGGGCCTCACTTATAGCATCAACTACATAGGTATTGGAAAAGGGTAAGGAGCCCATGCATGATGAGGGACCATCAGCTGTACAGGAGACCGATGTCATCCTCATTTAGGATGAAGAGACAGAGGCAGAAAATGCCAAACTTAGGATGACCATTCAGGAGCAAGACTCAGAGATACATGACTTGATACTCAATATGGAGAGAGCTAGATGGGTCATCAAGTATCTGGAGCAGAGAAACAAACAGCTTGAGGACCAACAGATGATCATGGAGCTGCAAAGCATCCTTGAAAATCGACAAGCTGCCCAGCAGAGGAGGATCGAGCTCACTACCTTGGAGCAAGAGATCAACAACGACCATGAGTCTTGGTTAGATCGGGTCAATCTGCACTTGGAGAAGCTACTGGAGAAGGAAAACAGGGACAAAACCATATTGAGGAGGATGGCTTGTCATTACAAGGCACGGAACATGAGCGCAAAGGCCCAAATAAGGAGCTTGAAAGCCAAACTGAGCAGAGCAACAAAAGAGGCAAAAGAGCATGATCGGCTTCAAATATTGGCTAACGCCTCTATGGCCCAACATAGTGCTTCTTAGAAAACCTCCAACCCAAATTTCAAAGAATTTGGGAAAATTGTGGTTGCATGGTAATTTTTTGGCACAAATAGAGGTTTTTTCTCTATACGCGCTACGCCACTGGCACGACGCGTAAGATTGGGAGCTCCAAATAAGGAATGGTTTGTGTTTTTGGATTCAACATGCAAAATCATGACTACTGGCACACGGAGCAAGAAGTTGGGAGAAGGTCTTGGCCACCAAAGGGGCAAAAAACACTCAAAAATGGCCTCACTACCCCTATTTTGACACACAGGAAGCAGTCTTGGGAGAACGAACATTTGGAGGGGAAAATGAGCTCCAAATTCAAAAATTCCACTTGGGTTGGAAAGTAGACAGGACAGGCTTTCCAAGGAACACACTTGGGCACATTTTGGACTCCTACAAGTGCCACAAAATGGGACTCAAAATGGCGCGATGCATATAGGAAAAGGGAGCGGCGCATATAGGAAAAAGGGCCAAAATGCCTCTATTTCGCGAAATTTCGCTGCCCGACTTTTTGTAAGTGGGCCCACTCATATGCAATTCAGTTTTTCAGCACCTAAGGCGGTTTTAAAAGTATTTTCACTCCATATGGTCAGTTATCCAAGTGGCAAAGGAAGGCAAAGGGCCACCCCAGCCATTTGTCATGTTTGTGGCGCTGCACCTGTAGCTGATGTTTGGCTCTCCACCTTCATTTTGTGATGATTCGAGTAACTCCCCAACCCTTGGGCGTTCTATCGCTTCATGACACATTCTATATATTGTATGAAAACGATTTGCAAAGGGTTGGTTGGCTTGTAACTTCTGGGACACTGTGGGAAAGAAACTCTTTTTCTGCATTGTATATTTTTTACAGAGGATTAATGAAAGGCAACGGCTCTGTTTCATGAGATTCATGTGGTTGTGAGTGTAGCAAATGTGTCTCTTATGTTTCATATGTAGCTTGTTATGTTTCATAACTCATTTCATATTCATTTCTGTTGAAATTTTCTAAGTTAGATAAGGTAGAATTCAATTTTATTGCTCTGCCTGTGGGAAAATTTCATGTTCAGTGTTCCCTCTTTTGTTGAAAAGGATTCATGTGCGTATGCCCTTTTCACTCTCCTAATCAATCTCTCCATTCCGCATTGTTTCAAACTAAATTGCTAGACTCTCTGCCTATCTTGCCTCACGATGTAATCTATGCCTTTGTATTAAATTCTCTATTCATTGAGGTCTATTGGTCCCATACCATCCCAGAAACACAGTCATTCATAAAAATCACTTCTTGTAGCCATATTCACTTACTAGCCTAAGATAAATAGTTCACTGTAAGTCATCTCAAGCCTTTTCATTTATCTATTCACTGAGTGTAACTCGGAGAGATCCCTCTCCTGTTCTGGTAGGGCTAGCTACCAGACTGAGCGTGGTTTGTGGTTACCCTGAATTTTGCCTTCTTTCAGCCTAAGGCAGATTTAGGTGCTAACAACTTCTTCTTGCAAAATTGCTTCTTGGAGATTGACGGGGACCATAATAATTATGTTTGTGATATGACCTACAATATTTTTCCATGTGCTCAAAATTTGTACAAGAATAACAATAACCAAGAAACATACTTGGGTACCTGGGAGAATAAGGTTTCCTTGATGTACTTCTGAAGTATTTTTTCCTTGGGATTATTTGATGATATTCATTGCGTTTTGTATTCTTGACACCATTTTCAAGTCTTCTTGGAGTAGGAATTCTTTTAATGTGTTCTTGATTCTACTCCTTGTCTTGTCCAGAACTAGGAGCATCAACATTTCTTCCAAGATTCCTCACATCCTTGTTGTTTGAAGCATTATGGTTTGCATCATTATTTCTTGAGGATTCACCTACGTAGTCAAAACCCGATTTATCAAGGGGAGAACTTTGATGACTTAGGATGTCATCTTGGGGTTGAGAACTCTTCAAGTTCTTATTCAACACATCAAATTCCTTTTTAAGAAAGACAATTTCTTCTTTCACGTCCTTGCATTATTCATCCTTCTTTGATATTATGATCTCCATTTCTTCCTTCATCTTAGTTGCTTCACATGATTGGGCCTTAAGAGAAGTGATTTCTGATTTTAACTTGGTGATGTCATCATCCTTTTCTTGTAGTTGGCATATCATGGTGTTTCCCTCATTTTCTGCTTCATCAACGTGTCCTTCTATGAATGTCAAAGCTTCCAACACCTTCTCAACTCCTTGTGCTTATTTCATTTTCTTCTTCTAGTTGATATCTAAGGGAGGAGACCTATTCCTTGTATTGACCAATCTCTACTTCAATTTTGTTCAAGCTCTTGTGCCTTTGTTCAAGGTGGCTTGACAAGGTATCTTCCCATTTCTTTATCTTATCGAATTGATTTGTCATGGATATGACTTCTTCATGATGCTTTCTCCTGTTTTGTTGAAATTCTTCCATAATCTTGGTGAGCTCCTCATCTCTTTATTGTGCTTGAAGCTTAACAAGGTCAACTTCCTTCCTTGTCTTGTCCTAGTCACCAACTTGCACTTTCTTCTTAAGTTCCTCATTTTCCTTTTTCAAATTGTTAATCTCTTCCATGGCAGCCATAAGTTTAGTGAGGAGATCTTCTTCAAAATCTTCTTCATTCTCTTCTTCTTATAGGTCTTCTTTAGCCTTGATGTTATCATTGTTATCTTCAACTTCCTTGATGGGCTCTAGATTTCCTTTTTGTTTTCCATCATTTTCTTGACTAGAGATCATTGTCAACGCTCCTTTTGAGTGAAGATCATGAAGTTTATCCCATATGCCTTTTGCTGATGAACAATTTTCAAAATTGGCCTTCATAGAGTCAAGTAGCACATTCAAGATTCCTTTCATTTCTCTTGTATTATGTTCCTTGGATTCTCCATCCATCATGATATCAACAATCACTGATTTCCAGACTTCAATGCCTTGAATCTTTAAGAAATTCCTCATTCTTGCCTCCCATATATCAAAGTTTCCATTGAACAATGGAGCCTTTAAAAATTGATTGACTTCAATTTTGTTGGTTGAGGGAGACACATCTTAAGGAGGATTGGAGACTTTCTTCCTTGGCTTCGCCATTTGTGTTCTAATGATCAACCTTCAAGCTGTTAGGCTTTGAGTGAATGTACTAGCTCTGATACCAATTATTGGAAATATTGAGAGGGGGGGCGAATCAATATTTATTTTTAATTGTTACTTTTACTGTTTAGATCATTTATATTTAGATCACAAAATGAACAATAAGAATAAATGCTTTTATTAATCTATTTTTCACAATAAATCAAGTGCAATGTATATATGGCTCCAACCCTAGATGAAGATGTCGATCTTCAATCTCCCAAGCTCCAACCTATTTCCAAGCACCAACTTGGAATTTTGTAAGGCTTTGACCTCTAGGGAACTAAGTCTATCTTCTTAAGGAACCAACCTTGTGTTTAGAGGCTCCAACCCCTAGGGCACCAATCCTTTTCTAGTATAGGCGCCGACCTAATTTCTTGAGGGCTTCGATCCTCTAGGGCTCCAACACTATCCTCCAAGTCACCAACCTTGTCTTTTCTAGACTCCAACCTCTTGGGCTCCAACCCTTGACTTCACTTCCTCAACATGTATTTGGTTTTACTTCACGGCTCCCAATGTTTTCTTCAACGAGCCCTGCCAATCTTCAGCTATCCCTTCACTTAGTTTCAACTTCACATCAACAATGACAACCTTGATCTTCACATGAAAGTGTCTCTGTTGTTCTTCATGGTACCCAAGCAATTTCTTCAAGTCACCCCATGATGAGTTCAAGCATGCATCAATGTCTTCCAAAATGCCTTCAAGTTCAACAAGTGTCTTCTAGAGTTTTCCAACAATGCTCCCAACAAGATAACTTCACAAACTCTAATAGGTGCTCCAAGATAACTTCAAAGTGTCCTCAATGTGCTCTTAGTAATCTTCAAGAGTTCTAAGTATTTCACTGCTCCAAAGGTCCTAATACTTCATTGTCTAAGGGCTTCCAAAGCTACTGCACTAGTAAAAGCTTCCAAATTCACTTAGTCTGGATTCCAAATATCAACTCTCCATATACTTTAATGATGTTCAATGATCTACTTCAAGGGTGACTTTAAGGTATTCCAATTGTTTTTCTTTCCAATCACATAGATCAGCACAAGAGTTCACCATAGGATGGCTATTCTAGGGTCATGTGAAAAGCTCAAAAAACTGTGCTTGATTGTCCAATATAGGTCTTCAACACCTTCCCTCATTATAGCTATACCTTCATTGTAGATATAAGAGTGTCGATGCTACAATCATAATTTAACTTTGCATCTAGGCTTGATCTCCATAGTCTAAGAGAAACATTTGTCACAACATTTTTCCTTCAATTCTTCATACAAACTGAACCATCTAAGCCACTATCCACTATACCTAACCCATAGAAAGTCTCTATCAACAGTATTTGAGTCTTCTTCAAAGTTTCAACTCCAAAGGTGTCACAACTCTAAAATTGATGCCGCAAGTTCCAGTTGCTCACAAAATAAATTCAGATTTGAAACATAACAACTTTAATGGGTTTAAAATAATATATCACAAGTTTTAAACTTTTATGCACAAGTCTGAGATTTGTTTTACAGATCTGAGTTCATAAAAATTTTCTTACATGTCAAGAAGAGGTATTATACAGTTCGAGGCTTTGTGACAAAAATCTGAGTTCTTAATCTTCACAGGTTTGAAGTATTCTCCTACCCATAACTGAGGTTTGTCCATAGGTAATCACAAGACCAAACAAAAAACGTTGTTATGTCCACAATTTTGATGTTTTAGCCAATTTGAACAGTAAACTGAAGAAGGCCTTCAAAAGGAGGATGAATAGCCCAAAAAATGACCAAAAAAAAAAAACTTAAAGATCTTTCCCAAACTAAATTCTTCGTCCTCTTCTCCTCCTGTTCATTCCTTCTTCTTATCTCTATGCTTCTTCATCGAATTACAATCCTCTAAATTCATCACTGAAAATTTGACTAAAAAATATGATATGAGGTCTATATTTATAGTGGTTTTTCCTCAGTGAAAAGACGTGACGATTGGAGAATAGGCCGACATGAGAGCCGACGTGAATGTGTAAGTGTAGGTCAACTAGCAAATAGGTATATTTATCTTAACTTAAAAATTCAATATCTCAACAACTAATAGGAGTTTCAAGACAAATAAGGGCTCATTGGAAAGAGGAAACAATCCCCTTTCAGATGGTCTACGTCCCATGTTGAAAGGATGCCTCCAAGATCTTCAATTTTATTTTTCTTTGAAATTGTCCTCAAATTGTTTAGTGTAGAAGCTAACTAGGATAGTATGACTTCTCTTTGTTTGGTTAATCCATTGTTTAGCTTCTTTATCATCATATGATCATGTAGGACATCCACATCATCATGATAGTGTCCAACAATGAGTGTATCATACATGTCACCACATAATGGTGCAGTGATATGTTATAGTGCAGCATCATTAGGAGAACTCCAAAATAGTCTTCCAACCCTTAAATGATATCCAACCATGTTACCACCATCAAGTGTATGACATCATCAAGTGTCATCGAGTGTGGTCACTCTTCAAAAGTATAATATCATTAAGTGTATGACTCCATATTTCATCAAGAGTTAAGGTCTAGATCACCATGTTCATGCAACATTAGCTCAAGGACTTCTTAGTAATTATTTCATTAGTGACTAGCCATTTTCATTGATCATGAAATCATCATCTGGAACCAGGCATCTCAAGAATATTGACATCTTGGTCAATTCCATAATGACATCAATGAAAACCTATATCAACAAAAATGGAGGCCTTCTTTGGTTAATCAAGCACAATTGATTTGACACACTCTCTACCCCTCCTTGGTATACAACCTTTAGGCCTAGAAGACAAGGATATTTTTATTTTGTGCAATTCTCCTCAAAAAATAAGTAGAATTCTATGAAAATTAGTGGACACCCATTCCTAAGATGTCTCTTAGTACATGTAGGGAAAAAGACAACTGGTGCCCTTTCTGATTCCTCTTACTTCCTTTTGATTTTCCTAGTATCCATTTGCATGGAAAGGGCATGCAACATCTAACTCTTAAAATATTCCAACATACTTCCTATCTCATGCTTGATGGTTATGGCAATGGGAGAGGATCTGACCAAGCTTTGGCTACACATACCCTTTTTCCTAACTACCCTAGATTGATTCCTGAATATAGTTTTGATGTCATCATAAGGCAATTGGTAGATATCTCCTCCATACATCATGTTGAGGGTTTCCATTACATCCTCCTTGATACCTCAGAGAAGAACTAGCTTGAGTGACTCAAGATCAAGGGTACAATGCCCTCCTATAATTGAGTTGAAATATTTCCTCTATTCCTCTAAGGATTCATCAGGTCCAAGGGTCATCCTAAAGATTTTCTCCTTTGTTTCTTTGGGCCTACAATAATCCCTATATTTTTCATTCAAGGCTTGTTTGATGCAGGAGCATCCAGCACTCCTATTCAAAAGGAGGAATCCAAAGCAAAAAAGGAGGAGGACATGGACCATTGAGCTAAACAAGGGGACTTTCTATTTAAAAAGAGAGCTTAAAGGATGGAATGGATAAGTCTCTAGAAGACTTATCTAAATGTAACCTACTATGTATGCGATTAGTTGAGAGTTTTGAGGAAAGGATATGATTAGATCCTTCATAGTGATCTAATCCAATGTTTCCATATAAATATATGTGTGATGAACCTGCACATTCAGTAGGAGATAAAGAGTGATAAAGATAGAATTTGTGAAAAAAGAGTGTTGAAATGTAGTCGAGAAGAGAACTCATGCTAAGGCTGAAATGCCTTAGATTTGTAGCTATGTTGTGTATAATAGAAAATGCACATTTAGTGTTGAATTGTGCCTGTGTATTATATTTCTTGAATAGTCTGAATGTTCCATGTGCAAGTTTGGTCAATATCGATCACTGTAGGATTGATGGAAACCCTGTGATATCAATTAATTGTTACATATATGAATGTCAAGTGTGAATTGGTGCATGGCAGAGAACTGTGGCTTTAACGCAGAAATCCATCAACCGAAATATATTAAGTCCAAGAGGAGTCTGGAGATATGATACACATGATCTGTTAGATCTGTGAGATCAACGGTCTTGATCATATCACACTAGCAGAGACCTTAGGGTATTATTGGACCTGACCATCATCACAGAGAAATCAACAACAAAAAGATGGATCTTGGACCATCAAATTGGAAGCCTAGATCGATGGCCCAGATGCAATCGTTAATCGCAATATGGAAAATCAAAGGACCAGAGCCAGTGGAATGGTGGAACACGGATACACCAATAACAATAAATCGGCAATGGAAATTCGGGGTGATCAATAGTGATATCGTTGATGAATTGAGGGCTGATGAATCGAGGGCCAATGAAGCGATGTCGTTGAAAAGCTCCCATCGGCGATCGTAGATCATGTCGATAGTCGAAGGTCGGCATCAAATTAGTGCTGAGGAAAGCGGAAGGAGTTAAAATGGAAAGCAGAAACATTGATTTTATAGTCGTGGACTAATAAAATTTCAAGTCTGACCCATGGGTTCTAAGCAGGGTTTTCCTTTATGTTCCCGTGTGTTTACGATATTTGTGCTACCAGGTTTCTAAGGCTTAAATGCTTATATTAAAGCTTTTGATAGTTGAATGGTCCACAGGTTTAAAGGCTTATGGCCTAAACAAATGAATAAACGCTTCCAATAGGATTTTGGGACATAACCCACAGGCCTCAAGATCAATTTTTTTTAGGGAAAGGAATTTTTGGTTAACCCCCAAAACCTCTCTTCCCATCATTTAGTATCAGAGAAGGGAAAGTTTTCTTGTAAGAAGGAAGAAGGAGTGCAAGCAGAAGGATAAAAGGTACAGTTGTGTAAAGCTGGAGAGTTTATGGTCTTATTGTCATGCAGATAACAGTAGTAGAAGGTGAGAAGACTTGCAACAAACCTAGAGAAAGGAGTGCTCAATCGGTTCCAAAGAAGAGAGCCAAAAGGATGCCAAAAGACCGAGTGAGGAGGGCTTGGTGAGGTATCGTGTAACAGAAGAAGACTATTACTGTAGAGGTTGGTTGTAGCTCAAAAAGGTCATTAAAGCAGTTCCACTAAAACAATGGGTAGAATTGCTAAGGACAAGGAGAAGCATATGACCAGGAGGTCATAAATTTTTGTACCTTGGCAGTTTGATGCAGGAGCATCCAACACTCCTAGTAAAAAGGAGGAATCCAAAGCAAAAAAGGATGAGGACATGGACCATCGAGCTAAACAAGGGGACTTTTTGTTTGAAAATAGAGCTTAAAGGATGGAATGGATAAGTCTCTAGAAGACTTATCTAAATTTAATCTGCTATGTATGCGACTAGTTGATAGTTTTGAGGAAAGGATATGATTGGATCCTTCACAGTGATCTGATCCAATGTTTCCATATAAATATATGTGTGATGAACTTGCACATTCAGTATGAGATAGAGAGTGATAGAGATAGAATTTGTGAAAACATAGTGTTGAAATGTAGTCGAGAAGAGAACCTGTGCTAAGGCTGAAATGCCTTAGATTTGTAGCTATGCTATGTATAATAGAAAATTCAGATTTAGCATTGAATTGTGCCTGTGTATTGTATTTCTTTAATAGTCTGAATGTCTCGTGTGTAGGTTTCGTCAAAATCAATCACTTTAGGATCAATGGTGACACTATGATATCAATTAACTGTTATATATATGAATGTTGCATGTGAATTGGTGCATGGTAGAGAACTATGGCTTTAACATAGAAATCCATCAATCGAAAGATATTAATTCTAAGAGGAGTATGGAGAAACGATACATAGGATCTGTTAAATCTATGAGATCAATGATCCTGATCATATCACATTGGCGAAGACCTTAGGGTGTTATCGGACCCAACCATCATTGCAGAGCGATCAACGATAAAGTGATAGATCATGGACTATCGGATTGGAAGCCTAGATTGACGGCCCAGATGCAACCGCTAATCGCAATATGGAAAGTCAAAGGACCAGAGCCAGTGGAATGGCAGAATGTTGATACGCCAATAACAATAAATTGGCAATTGAAAGTCGGGGTGATCGATAGTGATATTGTCGATGAACTGAGGGTCGATGAAGCGATGTCGCCGAAAAGCTCTGATCAATGATCAAAGATTGTGTTGGTAGTCAAAGTTTGGCATCGGATTAGCACTGAGGAAAGTGGAAGGATTTAATATGAAGAGTGGAACCGGCAATTTTATAGTCGTTGACTAATAAAATTTTAGGTCCAGCCTATGGGTTCTAAGTAGGGTTTTCCTTTATGTTCCCATGTGTTTCTGATATCTGTGCTATCGGGTTTTTAAGGCTTAAATGCCTATATTAAAGCTTCGGATAGTTGTATGGTCCATGGGTTTAAAGGCTTATGGCCTAAACAAATGAATAAATGCTTCCGATAGGCTTTGTGCGCCATAAACCACAAGCCTCAAGATCGATTTTTTTTAGGGAAAGGGATTTTAGTTAACCCACAAAATCTCTCTTCCCATCATTGTTACATTTGGGCCCAGGTAGTGATGTTGCCTCTAGGTAAACTCGTAAACTAGCGCAAGGCTACATCTTTGAGGGTAGAAGGAAAGAACTTCAACTTTTTCTCATCATAGGCATAGTCATAGGTCCTATAGATAACAACAAACTCAAACATGAAGGTGTCGGGATCGTCAGATGTTAGGCCATGGAAATGTGGAAGGGAAGCAAGGCTTATATTCTTCATTTTGGCCTCTCCATTGGTTTCTGTGATAGAGAAAATCTCATTGTTCCTATTTTTAGCCATGGTTTCGATAGGTGAGATATGTTCTCCTTCCCCTATGGGTTCCTCAAAATTTTCAGGCTGCTCACCTAAAGGGTCTCATAGCTCCCTAGTAGTTAGAGAGGGAAGTTCATAGTCATCAAATAATAATGAAGGGTTACTGGTTGAGGGGGTGGGGGTTTTTGGTAAGAATTTCCCTTGGTTATCCCTAACCCTATCAGGCATGAAAGAGCAAGTTTTTTTTTTTCACTTTTTTTCAAAACAATAAGGCTAATGCAAAACAAAACAAACAATAAGTAAATCTTAAGTAGAAAGAACACCTACTTATATACCTCCCCAATAACGGTGCAAAAAAGTGATGAGCCTTGGTATTGCACCACAAATTTTGCAACTCCCAAAGGCTTCTCATATTAAATTGTCAAGTCGGGGTTCATAAAAACTTAGAGGTGACAGTGCTACATGCATAATAGGTTAGCTTCTACTTATATCACCCTCAGTCATGAGATCAAATCAAGGAATTCATACCACTCCTTTAGGTAACTACAAATAGCAAACCAAGTCACAATTGTAAGGATATGAACACGATTCTACTATAGAAGTGAAAGTACCATACGTTCAATGTAAATATTGAATTGAAATTGCATGAAAGGAAAAAGACTAATCTAGTTGCAAAAGTAAACCATGTTATTCTATTTGGAAACCTAATCAATGTAAGAGCCTACTTGCATGAATCATATAACTATTTTCACTTCCTTGAAAATGAGAAATTCAACCTTCAACACAATTATGAAAAAATGTTAATTCTAATTATATTTGATGTCTTATGTTTGCATTAAAGAGAAAATGGATTTGGAGTAGTATTAGAATCTTCTTGGATCATGAAATCAAAGCTTTTCGTCCATTATTCAACTTCAATACCCAAGGGCCAAAATCTAGAGCAAATCTGGTTGAAGAAAACAATGTTATAGGTCTGCTATAGGAAGTGCTACAAGAGACCCTGTATTGCCAAAAGAGACCTTCTTTGATCCAGGTCGATATTGGTGGCCACCTGCCTATTGCACTTGGCCCCCCACTTTTGTTTCTTTTTATTTTCCTTAATTGTATCACAACTTACAATTTTTGGCAGTTTTTAGGTCCTAAACTTCTAGAACTGTCTTGAGGGACTGAAAGAGTTTTTTAGGGAAAATGAAGAGACTAGAGAAGTTGCAAACCAATTTACTCTTTTATTTCAACCTCCTTTTTGAGATGTTTGAAACAAGGTATTATGATAGCCAAATGGAGATCGTATGCCAAAGTTATGACCCCGTGAAGTCGATGTACCAATTTACCCAAACGGGGTCCACAATTTTGGCACTTCATCTCCTAGGGTTAGGTTTTTGGATGTTTAAGGATTTCCATTATTTCTTAATAATAAATAGGCCTTTGAGCCTTATTGCAACACAGTTCAGAGGCATGTAGCCACCACATCTCTTTTTATAGATAAGCTATCATCGTCCGAGCTAGTTTATTTTTATTTCTGTATGTAAGCATATTTTAGTTCTTTGATATTGATGAAATGAAGTTTTATTTATATTGCATCTCTGTGTATATGGGTATTTCTATATTTTGTTTCATTCCCACATAAGCCTAGATCATTTATATATTAGGGGAGTTTTTAGGTCTAAAATGGGCCTCCTAAGGAAATTATAAAATAATAATGGAAATAATAAAATAATATTATATCACATCATCAAATTTTAGAAGGAAAAAAGAAAAAACTAATTTTTCAACTTATCTCCCTATGGGTTTACCCAAATTTCGAGTAGAAATACTTCTTGGATTAAAAAATTGATTCCTCACCCAAGGAGTACCCATGGTGCATACTTTTGATGGACCTTGCTACATGAAAAATGAGAAATACATGAAATCACATTTTTTCATGTATTTCTCATTTTTCTTGTAGCAAGGTCCATCAAAAGTATGCAAGATGGGCACTCCTTGGATGAGAAAATAAATTTTGCATCCAAAGAGTACTCCCACTTGAAATGTGAGTAAAACCTTAGGGAGATAAGTTTAAAATACAAGTTGAAAAAGTAGTTTTATTATTTTAGTATTTTTTAATATTTTTACTTTTTAACTCCAAAAATGGTGAATCATCCTCCATGGTAGACATCATCATCTTGAATCCTATTGGTTCTTATAAATTTTATTTTGACTGTACTGTTTTCTTAGGAGACCTATTTTAGGCCTCAAAATTCCCCTAATGATCAAAGTGGTTTTCCCTTTAAATGCTTTTCTTTGCATGTCCTCAACAAGCTCAAGGTATAAGGAGTTAGGACGCAATTTGGTTGAACTTTTGCAAGACCAGCCTCACAAAACCCAACAACCTCACATAAGAGAAGAAAAAAAAGGTGAGGGGGCAGGAGATCCTTTCAAAACACTATTGTAGAAAGCCCTCGAACAACAAAGGAACATTATGATGGATAATTTTGCCCAGATCCTTCAAGGACTACCCATAGGGGATGCTTCTTCATCCAACAACCACTC
Organism: Pinus taeda; assembly: GCA_000404065.3. Classification (NCBI taxonomy): domain Eukaryota; kingdom Viridiplantae; phylum Streptophyta; class Pinopsida; order Pinales; family Pinaceae; genus Pinus; species Pinus taeda. The sequence continues at coordinate 13,723 of APFE031116492.1, forward strand.
TAGATCAGCCACTCCTTTTATGGTGCAACTTAAATTTGATATTCCCATATTTGAGGGCCAGATAGATGAAAACGTCATAGATAAATGGTTAAATTTGTTGGAAGGATGTTTTTCAATTCATGACATTTCCAATTTGGAAAAGGTTAATTTTTCACTTCTTAAAGTCACCCCACATGTCAAGGACTGGTGGGAAACCTACTATGAAGAAAAGGATGAGAGAGAATTGTTGAGCCTCAACCTTGCACCTTCCTACACACCCTCTTAACCCTCATACTCCACTCACTTCACTCATCAGCTCAGTGGTTGAATCATTGCATTATAGTTTAAAAAGGACTGTTTATATGGTTTTCTAACTATACTGATGTCTGTTGTTTGGTTTAGTCTTTTGTTCATGCAGCTGCAGAAACTTGTCAATTTCCATAACCAGCATAGGTTTTCGCAGCCCACACAGGATTTTGCAGCCATTTTGTTAAAGGTTGTGCTCCAGGTGTCTTCTGAAGGAATAGGCCATATGGGCAAGCTCCAGATGGCATGTACATGGATCGTGTCCCTTCGAACCAGCCAAATCATCATTTTGAAGCCGCGGTCAACCTAAGTCAAAGACGTGGCCAACTGAAGAGTCCAGTGGTGGCACGTTACTGTTAAAGGCACGTGAATGATACGTGGCCTAGTTCCCAGCTCACGGAGGCTCTAGCGCACCTGAGGATCATTTTTGAACAACGAATCTAACAGCCCACCACTCCAGGATTTAAGAAGCATAACGACAGTTAACTAGATCTCGGCTCATGAGATCTACGTGTCCATGGCACACAGTTAATAGCCTAAGTAGTTGATTAGTTAACTGTAGAACTTTTACATTATAAATAACGCGTTTTCAAATGCTGTAAAGAGACTTTTGATGCATAGAATTTCTGAACTATTATGTAATTTCCACACGCTGTTGGTTATACCACCCCACTGTTTTACATGTTGCTGATTTGAATACATGAGTAGACCTTTCTGAAGATAGTTTTGTGATCATTTGATTGGCTGAAGTGGCAGAGGACCCCTGCATACTGAAGCCCTGTAAAGTATTTGTTTAGTTTCTTTATGCTTTTATTTTGTCATTAGTTTGTACATAAGATGTTTTGCTTTATGATTTCTGCTATTTATATCTTTGTCTTTATAAACTGATCAGTGCTTTTTGCAGGTCCTTTTAGGCAGTCCGGGCAATCTTTTATTTTCTTTAATAACTTTTTGCATATGTGATCATCTTGTCTTGCCTACTAACCTTTATTTTCTGCAATTTACATTCAGCATTGTCCTTTTCCAATTGTTATTTGTTTATTTCTTTTTCTGCTAAATTAGATGTCATACTACTTAATAATTTTATGATTTCTTTCTGTGGTCAATGACTATATCAGCAGGAGATCAGAAGATCACTAATGGTGGTGTGATTTAAGTGTCATATTACTTACTCATAGTTGTTTCCATAAAGTAGATTGAGTTGTATGGTAAAGAACTAAAGGAGTCTAAGTAGTGTGATTAATTTCTTTTTATATTTAGTTATCATATTGCTTGTTATGTTCATAATTACTTCCCCAAGGTAGATTGAGCTAAGGGGTAAAGGATTTGAAGAATCCAAGTAGTGTGATTACTTTCCTTATGCAATTTATTTTCTTTAACAGTTAAATATCATATTGCTTGTTATGCTCATGATTACTTCCCTAAGGTAGATTGAGCCAAGGGGCATAGGATCTAAAAAGCTTAAGTAGTGTGAGTTAACTGCTTTACTTTAGTTTGAGTTGTTTTCCAATTTTTTGCTTTCTTTTCATTTTCAGCAGCAAGGATACTGGGCCATTGCCATTAGTTCGCTTTTTGATTGGTTTCATTTCAGTTATTGTAAAGCTTTCTTTTGAGCATTTTTTCAAGCATAGAAATCATAACCATTCACACTCCACACACTTCACACTTCACTTTCATCACCACACAGTAAGAAAAGAATAAAATCCAAAAACAAACTAGAAAGCTTAAAACGACAAAAACTTAAGAAAATGGTTATCTAAGTACATATAGTACACCTCACTTCGTCAGTCTACGAACCCCGGGTTGACAATATAAATAGCAATTTAGATCACACTAAATTGACCAAACAATTAGCACCACCCATTGGAATGGAAAGCATTGGGCTATTCAATACATATTCTCCCATGGATAGCTTGATATTATGGCACTTTCCAGAGCAATTTATGGTTCCTCCAATTGCAACCATCACTTGAAACTCTGGTGTTGGATATAGGAAGCAATTCAATTCCTTAGCTATCTTACAATGAATAAAATTATGGGTACTTCCTGAATCAATCAACACTATTGCATTTTTCTTCTTGATATGTCCTTCTATCTTGATACTTTGATGAGTGGTAATTCCAGCCAATGCATTACAAGACATGGTTGGATTCATTTCTTCTTTCTCTAGGGTTTGTTCTTGGTGTATATCCTCTTCTTTTGACGTTTCTTGTTCCTTTTATTCCTCCTCTTCACAATCTATGTAGAATAGTTTCTTCTCAACACACTTATGACCTTTAGTGTATTTGCTATCACAACTGTAACAAAGCCCTTTTGCTCCTTTTTCTTCCAATTGTTGTGGTGTCAACCTTGTAGGTTGTGGAAGGCTAGGGGCAACAACACTTCCATCTTTATAGTTGTGAGTGGTAGGCTTCCTGGTAACCATAATTTTGCTTTCCATTTTTCTTGCTAACCTGAATGCCTTCTCCAATGAATAAGGTTTCCAAAGGCGAACCTCATGTTGGATGTTATCCTTTAAAGTCCCTATGAACACATCAATCCTATGCTCCTCTGGAATATCTTTTACCCTTATGTTCAATTTTTGGAAGTCCTCAATGTGCTCCATCATTGAACTCTTTTGCTTGAGATTTATCAATTGGCTAAAAAAGGTGTTTCTTTTTGTATCCTCATAATGTGCTATAATTTCTTCTGTAAAAATTTCCCAAGTGACAATTTGTTTACGAGAGCAGAGCCATCGATACCATACAAACTGATTTTGTTCCAAAATATAAAGTTGTAATACGTACATTTTGTGTGTTTTGCACATTATGGAGATCGAAAAATTGCTCCATCTGTAGTATCCATGTTGCGAGATCCTTGCCATCAAAATTCCTCATATTTATTTTTGGAATATGGTGGGTCTTCAATCCAACATTAGAGTCTATGAAATCATGATTAACATTTCTTTTGTTCTCATCATGATTTTCCTTTATTACCCTTTCACCATTATTGACCATTTCTTGTAGCAACTTATTCAAATTTATCTTCAATTCTTCCATATTATCACCCATGCCATTCATCTTAGCTTTGATCTTAGTGTCCATGTCATTCATCTTAGCTTCCATGCCATTCATCTTAACTTGCATGCCATTCATATTAGCTTCCACGCCATTCATCTTGGCTTCATTTACCTTTAGTGAGGAATGAAATTTGTTGTACTTGGTCTTGTAATTTTGATATATCATGTTGCATTTCTTCCTCTTCTTCACAAGTCATGCTAGAGCTTTCAAGTTGCTTACTAGGTGTTTCCATTTTCTTTCTTCAGGGCATTAATTAATTCTAATAATTCTTCACTATTCCCTTTGAATTCCTTCAAACTAATTTTTCCAACCAATCGTATGCATAATAAAAAAAAATTACACACTTTTTTTTTTCACTTTGTAAGAGCTCGATATTGAATATGTTGTATCTCTATAGCCGCGGATCTCGAATATCTGAAATCTTGTCCTCCAATATCCATCTGATTCCTCTTACTAACCCCACAAGTCTGATCAAGATTAGATTCTCCAAGGAAGAGTTATGCCAAATCTCCCACGGTGACGTGATTATAGACTAGTTCAGTAGAGCGAACTTGTATGATGTGCCATGTCTCACTGTTTCAACCTTAGGTTCTAAAAATGATACTCACAAAAACTAAAATCCATCCTCTTTCTATAACTTATTATGAAAATTCAATCTAATATTCATAGCAAAAGTTATGACGCTTTTCCCAAGGTGACCTTTTTGAAATGTAATCCAAGGATCTGCAGAAACCATAACTTCCTCAGATCATATCTCTGAGAAAATAGAGAGAAAAGCCGTGAAATTCCAACCCAAGGTTCAGCATGATTTTGTCTCAAATGGGTTTTTGTTTTCACTTCTGAAACGTCACAAAAAAAAGTTATAGCTAAAATGCCATGATGTCCTGTTTGGAGCAGCGAAACACTAGAATCCAAAGCTCTAATACCAAATGTTATGAAACCAACTCACAAAAAGATAGAAAAGATAGATCAATGTCTTAGAAATAAGCCTCTTCAAAGGGGAAACCTCCTATACATTACACAAATGAACAATTCTTAGATGATTCAAATGACAAAACCTCCTTTCTATATATAGGAGTCTAAGGGGTCACAATATAACCAAGCCAACCTAACAATAATAATATAAAGGCACAAAAATAACAATAGAGGGATTTTATGGGGCACAGTAATAACAATATGGGGACAATAGGGGCACAACAATATTAATAAGGGATACAAATACAATAGTAATGGGGGAATCACTAGTATTATAGGGACCTAACAGAATATTCTCCCCCAAGTAACTGACAAGTCAGAATGTAAGTCATAAGGTTGCAATCAAAAATCACGATTGTAGTATGGAGGAGAACATAATGTCGAAAGCGTTGAACAACCTTAACAACATCCAAAGCCAATTTCTCGACATGAGCACAATAGATCTCAATGTCGAGGAGATTGTGGCTAAGGTAATAAATGACATGTTCATGACCTTCTTCATCATCTTGGACCGGGACCATAGCAATAGTGTTAGAAGTTGCAGATAGAAAGAGGAAATAATCACGATGATAGTTTGGAGGGTGCAACAAAGGAGCATTAATGAGGACAACTTTCAAGTCATCAAAAGACTTTTGGGCATTCTCATCCCAAAGAAATGGAGTTCCTTTCTAAGTAATCAAGTGAAACCTAAAGCTAGCTCAGCATAGTTAGGTACAAAGTGACGAAGGAAATTCGATTTTCCTTACAAACTTTGTAATTTATGAAATGAAGAGGGAGGGGGTAGATTAAAAATAGCCTCGACTTTGAGAGGATCAAGATGAATACTATCTTTCAAAACAAAAAAACTGAGAAGTCATCCAGACTCAACATAGAAGACACACTTACGCGGGTTAAGCCGAATGTATAGTGTCTACAATGAAGAAAGATTTATTGAAGATGATTGGGATAGTCATGGTGCTTACATGAATGAGAAATAAGATCATCTAGATAAGGTTGAATGACTTTTTTAATGTCATGGAAAGCATGAGACATCGCCCATTGGAAAGTAGCCCCAACATTCTTAAGGCCAAAAGGGATTTTTTTATACGCAAAAGTCCCCCACAGACAGATAAAGGTGGTCTTATATTGATCATCCAATGAAATTTTTATCTAGTTATAACCGAAAAAAAACATCCATAAAGGAGAAAATATCACTCCCAACACATTCATCTATAATTTGGTCTATAAAAGGAGTGGGATAATTGTCCTTCAGACATGCATGATTAAGGTCATGGTAGTCAACATAGACGTGAATGGTGCCTTGTTTCTTAGTCACCTATATGATGTTGGACACCCAATCTATTAGAGGTATAGGATAAATAAAACCAGTTTTAAGAAGTTTTTCAACTTCCCCCTTAATGGAGGTCGCTTTTCTAGGGTGCACAGGATGAATAGTGTGAACAGTAGATACCGAAGCCAAAGCTGAAATGATCTCCACATAATTAACCTCGGTGGGGCTTAACGACATGAAATCACACCTTGAATCAATATGATCAGGAGGAGGAATGGCCCAAGGATCAGAATTAACCGAGATCATGTTGATTGAAGTGACATTCAGAGGTGGGAGAGGAAAAATACCCATTAAGGAGGGATATTTGAAAATTCCAGCCCCCACACTCTCATATGGATCACAATTATGCTTCACGTATGGAACATTGACATCCAAGGAGTAAGAGGCAAAGAAAGACAATTGGTTGATTGTGACAATTTTCCCTTCATGAGGAAAATGGAGCACGCGGAAAACAGAAGAGGCTACAACGTGCATAGCATGGGTCCAACTTCATCCAAGTAGAAGATTATAGTTAATATTTGCATCAACAATTTCTACTTCAACATTAACTCTCTCACCTTCAAGGTAATGGCAAGATTAGAAAGGACATTGAATGGTCGAGAATCGCATCCATCAAAGGTTTCCAATGTGTTATGTGATTATTTCAAGGTAGGAGAATCAATTTCCTTCCAACAAGACACAGACATGATGAAGGTTGAAGCACCTTCATAAATGACAGTCCTATGAATTGTCTTTTCATTAATGATCACCTAAATAAGAAAGGCAATCTGATGGGGTAAGCACGGAACATGGTTTTCTAGATCAAAGAAAATGAGATTGGAATTAGATGGAACAACACCTCCAATAGCCAACAAAAATGCTTCCCGCTGAGAGGGACAGCTTTGAAGGACCTCAAGGGTAGACATGGTCGAAGGTGCTTGAGCCAAATCCTCAACAATATTGTAATGTTGAGCAGCTTGAGCATTTGGATTATACAAGGAATTTCACAGTACACCTCGAGAGGGTGGTCAAATAGCAGAATCAGGACTAGGTCACTCTATATGGAGAGGACCAAAGGTAGACAAGATAGAGGAGGAAGTGGTACTTTCATTCTCTTTCCCTATCTTCGAAGTAGGTGTTTGATAATATTTAGATCTAGTAGCCACATTTATAGGCGTATTCATCATAAACACTTGAGAACCTGTGGAAGTGGAAGACTGAGGCTGGTCTACCATTTGGGTCTACTAGGATGGAAAGGGTTCTTTTAAGACAGTCGAGGTCCCTTTTAGCAAGCGACTAACTTTAGATCATCGAGGACAATATTTAATGTAATGATCCTCCTCACAGATGAGGCAAGGATACTTCAGCTTTCTTTAAGAAGCATTGTCAGCAAAAGATTTAGGAAGGCCCTATTTCGGGGCAATTGCTTCGGCCTTGCCTTTTCCCTTCATTGTACCCTTAGAAGTTTTGTCTATTGTGGTAGACTGAACAACATGAAATTCAGAGGTATTACCAGGACCAAATGAATTTCAAGAGGGATCATTGGAACGAGTGTTCGAGACTGATTTCTACCTTGAGGAAGACTTCGTGGGAGTGTGAGACACAGAACCAATCACTCCATCAAATGGTGGTGTATCTGGAGACTTTGATTCTATCAAATTAGATGATGGTCTTGGAGCATCAGGTAATATCTCATATAATGTTCCATATTGTGAGTAGACTAGGTCTAAATACAAGGCAAGAGCGATGGCTTGCTCCTTAGTAACACACCCACCCATAGCTATGTCTCTAGAAATTAGGCCGATGAATGATTTTGTGAACCATTCTGTCAGCAACTGATCAATGATTTCAAACTTGATCAGGTGACGCTGACGTCTCCATTCATGGATGTGATATGAGATATGGGTTGCGGTGTTTTTCTTAACTGACGCAAGCATATAGGTGTCAGTTTCATAGTGAACCGATAGTTGGAAATGAGTGAGGAAATCCATAGCAAGAGATTTTAAGTCATTGTAGGTACCACAAGGCAATTTGATGTACCACTTTGCTGCAGCACCTGTGAGATTTCTTTGAAAAAGTCGGAGATGGATGGAATCATCAATGTACGAATTTGAGGAGCACCACAGGTGATATGTCATCATGTGGGCTTGTGGATCCTCTTTCTCTTTTCCCTCAAATTTGGGGCAATTTCTTGGAATTTTGGATAGAACTAGAGAATAGTATGGCAAATGAAGAATGGGATCATTCATAAGCCTGGAAACATCGAGCAACTCCAATGTGGTCAAGAAAGGAAATTGTGTATTAAATGGAATATACGGCCTTTGAGGAGAACCAAACTATGAATTCCATCCTTGTTGGTAAGGACTTTGCACCCATAGTGGTGGATTTTGTCCATATGGAATCTTTATTCTACCCCCACTGAGGGGAGGATTTGGTCCCGGGTAGGTTTGATACTGTCCTACCATAGGCTGTTTATAAGTAGTGTATGTGGCATATGGGTTATAAGGTTGTTGAACCTGCTGACCCTAGACGTAAGGATTTTCAACCTGCTTCTACAGGACTTGACCTTGACCTTGTAAAGGTTGGCCTTATTGATATGAATACAAGGCTTGTTGCTGCTCGAGTTGACCTTGTTGCTGCAAAGGATAGCTTTGCTACTGTAAAGGTTGTCCCTGCGACTACAAAGGTTGATCTTGTGAAGACATAGGTTGGGAGGACTACTGAACAAACTGTGTCTACGGCTGCAAAGTTTGTTGCAACTGTTGCAAGGGTTTCTCATGCGGTTGTAGCAGTTGGCCTTGCTACTGCAATGTTTTCCCTTCCTACTGTGAGGATTTACCTTGTTTCTGCGAAGGTTTCCCTTGTTGTTGCAAAGGTTTCCCTTGTTGATGCAAGGGTATATGGATAGTTCCTGGGGTGACACCCTGAGGGTATTGATAGTTCCCGAATTGGATCTGGCCATATCCACCAGGCACAGTGGATTTACCAAGCTAAACATAAGGCCCAACTTAAGGAATGTAAGGTGGATTCACCATTACTTGTGAACCATATGGAACATAAGCCGGTTGGAATGGAACCTGAGCCATATATGGCTGTTTGTATTAGACATTACTTGACCCAGATGGACCAATAGGGTTTGGGATAGCATTGTAAGAGGGTTGATTCATTCCAACCATGTGAGTTTGTAATCAAATCACAATGGTTCTTCCAGACATGATGGGGATATTCATATCTTTCCCTCGAGGCAGTGGCACAGTATCCACTCACTACAGGGGTAGAAGAACTTACCGAGACCTGACTCGAGATTGTTGGTTGAACCGGGAGAGTCGGTTGAAACGACGAAACAAGTTGAGATGGAATGGTAGGTTGAACTGGAACTGAAGTGACTATAGTTTGTACAATGGGTCAAGAGGTCATGTTTTGAACAAACAAAATTGATGTAGGCATAGCACCAGAAGACCAGATGGGGTTCTGATATAATGATGAGGCACTAGGAATGCCTGAAACCAATTGAGCTAGATAGATATAACCATCCAAAAATAAGGGCTCATTATACTCAGGATAGATGCTAGATGGGATATTTCCTGTGTAAGGGAAACCTTCTAGAGGGAACTCATATTCGTTCTCATCAACTATGTGAGGAGTGTGTGTAGAAGAAACATCTGAATGACTCGGAGAAGAGATTGGGATCTCGCTTTCTGACTCCATGGGTGGAAACAAATGGTGACGAGGAACTGAAGATTTCTGACGAGATAACTCCAAAGGAATACTAGGTAAATCGTATAGGTTGTACGTACATTGTGGAGATATCACAACATGATCAAATAAGGGGTTCGGTGGATAAACAACCAGTCTTTGCGGACTTTCAGGAGTCTGCGGACTCTCGGGAGTCTGGATAGGATTATCAAGGAATTTGGGGTTCAGATTTGTAAGGTGACCCAGTGTCTGTTGGAGGTGGAAAATATGACAAAGGTTGTGTTAGCACCTAAATTCTCCTCAGGCTAAAAGAAGGCAAAATTTAGGGTAACCACAAACCACGCTCAGTCTGGTAGCTAGCCCTACCAGAACAGGAGAGGGCTCTCTCCGAGTCACACTCAGTGAATAATTAAATGAAATGGCCTGAGATGACTTACAAGGGACTATTTGTCTTAGGCTAGTAAGTGATAATGAATATAAGGAGTGATTTTTGTGAATGACTGTGTTTCTGGGATGTTATGGGACCACTGGACCTAAATGAACAAAGAACTTAACATAAAGGCACAGATTATTTCGTGAGGCAAGATAGGCTGAAAGCATAACAATTTAGTTTTAAAATATGGTGGAATGGAAAGATTGATTAAGAAGGTGAAAAGGGCATGGGAAACATAAATCCTTTTCAACAGAAGAATGAACACTGTACATGAACTTTTCCCACAGGTAGAGCAATAAAATTGAATTCTACCTAATCTCACTCGAAAAATTTCACTAGAAGTGAATATGAAATGAAACTATGGAACATAACAAAGGAATGGAGAGATTAGTTAAGAAGGTGAAAAGGGCATGGGCAACATGAATCCTTTTCAACAGAAGAAAGAAGACTGTACGTGAAATTTTCCGACAGGTAGAGCAATAAAATTGAATTCTACCTAATCTCACTCGAAAAATTTCACTAGAAATGGATACGAAATGAACTATAAAACATAACAAGATACATATGAAACAAAAGATACACACTTTCTACACTCACAACCACATGAATCTCATGAAACAAAGCCGCTTCCTTTCATTAATTCTCTGTAAAAAATATACAGTGCAGAAACAAAGTTTCTTTCCCACAGTCCCCCAGAAGTTACAAGCCAACCAACCCTTTGCAAATAACTTGCATACAATATATAGAATGTGTGAGGAAGAGATAGAACATCCAGGGGTTGGGAAGTTACTCAAATCATTTCGAAATGGAGATGGAGAGCCAACTATCAGCTATAGGTGCAGCGCTCTCAAGCATGACATTTGGCTGGGGTGACCCTTTGCATTCCTTTGCCACTTGGATAGATGGCCATCTGGAGAAAAAACTCTTTCAATGCCACCTTTCGTGCAAAAAAACCAAAGTGTAGATGATTGGGCCCACTTGGAGAAGTCGCAACCCGAAATCTCGCGAAATGGGAGCAAATTGGTAGTTTTTTTCCTCTGTGCGCCGTGCCAAATTCTCTGTGCGTCACGCCAATTTGGAGCCCGTTTTGGGGCACTTGCAGGTGTCCAAAATGTGCCCAGGTGGGCTTGTTGGAAAGCATGTCCTGTCTACTTTCTAACCCCACTAGAATTTCCAAATTTGGTGCTCATTTGCCCCTCCAAATCTTCATTCTCCCAAGACTTCTTTCTGTGTGTCAAAAAAGTGGCAGAGAGGCGATTTTTGGATGTTTTTTTACCTTTAGGAGGCCCAGATCTTGTCAAAATTTCTTTCTCGGACACCAGTAGTCATATTTTTCAATACTGAATCCAAATATGCAAGTCGTTCCTCAATTAGAGCACTATAATTTTAGTGTCGCGCCAGTGGCGCGGCGCACAGGGAGGAATTTTCTGTTTTGTGTCCAAAAATTTTCCTGTGACCAAAATTTGCCCAAATTTTTTGAAATTTTGGCTATGAAGTGGTATGCTATGCCAAGGAATCCTCAGCCAAGATTCGAAGCTGATCTTGCTCCTTTTCCTCCTTTGCCTCCTTTGCCTCTTTTGTCGCTTTGCTCAATTTTGCCTTTAGGCTCCTGATTCTTTCTTTAGAGCTCATGTTTCAGGCCTGGTAGTGATGCGTCATGCGCCTCAGTGTGTCTTTCTCCCTATTAGATTTATCCAACCGCTGCTCTAAGTGTAGATTGACCCAATCCAAACAAGACTCGCGGTCATTGTTGATCTCTTCCTCCAAGGTAGTGAGCTCGATTCCTCTCTACATGACAGCTTATCGATTTTCACGAATGCTTTGTAGCTCCATGATCGTCTGTGGTCCTCAAGCTATTTGTTTCTCTTCTCCAGATACTTGATGACCCATCTGGCCCTCTCGAAATTGAGTATCAAGTCTTTGATTTCCATGTCTTGCTACCGAATGGTCATCCTAAGTTTGGCATCCTCTGCCTCTGTCTCTTCATCCGGAATGAGGATGACACCGGTCTCTTGTGCACCTGATGGCCCCTCCTCCTGCACTGTCTCCTTGCCCTTACCCTGCTCCTATGGTGTTGATGTCAGAAGTGAGGCCCCTTCCACCCCGGGTGGAGATAACACTCGCTTTGTTGCTGCGAACAATGGTCTACTGCCCTTCTAGTATGTGAAGTATACTAGCATGGTGGAAGTCTCATGGCACTCAAACTGATGTGAAGGACCCCCCACCTCATGCTCTGCCTCTGATACCAGCGGTGGAGCGCTGAAGAAATCACGGGAGTTGAAGTCCTCCCAAGCAATACCCTGCATTCCTAACTGATGGTCCACCAAAATCCGGATGAGAGTAAAATGATAAACATTGTTTAGCTGCTGTCAAGGGGTCTTGCGTTGCATGAAGTTTTTCATCTTCTCAATGTTGTTGCAAATGAAAAATGGGAGGCTCATCATCCGCACCAGGGTGAAGTGCATGAGAAACCTTATGTGATATGCATAAAGGCGTGAAAACCTCCCCTCGCAACTGAAATACTTCATGATCAATCTCATGAGTGGGGCATACTCATCTCTCAAAAATATGAATGGAAAAACTCTAGTGAGCTGGCTCAAGTAGCTGTTCTTGATGTAAGGCTCATAATGATGCCTCTCCACCTTCTTTTTCTTATGCCACTGCTCTCCAATGTTCGGTATTCCTTTTGCCACTGATATGGTTTCTGGTGTCAAGGTGAAAGTGACCCCAGCCAGGACGGATTGACCTCCCTATAGATGAAGTGCAAAAAGGCGGGCCAACTCATGATGGACTCTGACATTTGCCACCCTTTGACAAAATTCATAACATGCCAAGTGCTGGAAACAAGACATGGCAAGCAGGCATGCTTGTAGCTGAGTGAGGGTGTTTGGCTCATCTATAAGATGTCTGCCACTCTGGTGATGTCTCCTATGGGCCCTCTCTCCTGAAGATGTGTCACTGTGGGTCCCCTCCTCATACTCTGATGAATTTTCTGATGCCATTATTGCTGCTTGTACCCTAAGTTTTATGCTGCCCTCTGAATCCAATGAAACTGATAGGTGCTCTGAAAATATGTCACCAAGGGGACAATAAAACAGGGAATGTTAGGAGGGGAATGATGAAAAGGGTAATATGCATTTAAAAGGCAAAATTTATTAGGGATTTGGGAGCGTTTTTGGGTATGGTGTTGATGGGGTAGGGTTTGGATATTTTGAGCCATAGGAATAAAGGGAACGAATGGATATGATTACAGTGGAGCTAGGGTGATTATTAGGGGAAACTGCTACAGGGGAATTAGCTGGTAGAGGTAGGGTAGGAGCATACTTTAGCAATGATGTCACTGTAGCAAAACCCTAGCTTCTTGACCTTCTTTGTGTCATTCTTTGTTTCACTTTTAGAAAAATTTTGTGTTTGTTTCATGGTCATCATACCCACATTCCTCTTCAAGTTTAACTGCCAATGGTGAAGGTAGTTGGGTTGCTTTTCCAACCTTGAGGGTTATTCACAAAAATTTTGAGCAATTTAATACATTTTTGGGCTTATAAGTCTGTGCAACGCGCGCTCTGCCCAATGTGTCGCGCACCGGGTATGTATCGTGCCAGTGGCGATTTTGCACCGTGACTGGGCTCCGAGTGCGTTGCGCACCCTGAGTGCGCCGCGCCACTTCGTGTGTGTGCTGCACACTGTAAACTCGCCCAAATTTTCTTGAAAAATAGGGGAGAGGGTTTTAGTGGCAGTTTTAAGGTGGTTTCCTTAGGAAACATGATGGAATGGAGGCGGGAACGATGAGGAGTGAGGGGACAAGGGGAGGGGAGTAGAACCTTGGTGTTTATCCTCACATTTTGCAACCCCATTTCTCATTTTTCTTGATGATTTTTTCATGGTAAATCTTGTTTTTGGGGTACCATTTAAATATCTTATGCACACCAAATCATTGAAAAATTTGAGAGAGGAGAGGTGTCAACAGGGCCTACCTCTTGATTTGCTAGCCTTCACCGAGATTTGGAACGATTTGCACTATTTTTGTGCCCCTGGTTGTGTGCGTTGCACGCCAAGCCCAGTGTGCAACACACTAGGTGTGCGTTGTGCCCTTAAGAAAGCTGAACGCCGGGCAGGCTCCGTGTGCGCCATGCTCCTGGGTGTATGCGCCGCGCCTACCAAACCAACTCTCACTCACTCACACTTTCACGATTTCACTCTCCCACCTTATGTAATGTCTCTCCAAGTCTTCAATGGCACAATGGCTTTGCTTTGGGCCACAACAAGTATATATATAGTCTTGAGAGAAATTGGTTTGATTTTTTCTTCCTTGAAAACCCACTTTCAAATGTTTGTGTTTTGCACTTTTTTCATTGACTTTAAAACACCCTGATTTTCATTTTTCTTTGAAATTTTGGCTCTTATGATGGGATTTTCAGCATTTCTTTGCAGGGACTGTGTGACTGGGAATTTGGCCATAGAAACCATGACTGCATCTGAAAAATCAACTTGTGCATTTTTGGAAAACTTTTTCATAAATGACCTTGTTTGACTTTTCTGCAAAACAGAGTTTTGAAGAAGAGTCGATGTCTCTTCAGGTGACGATGAAGCTTTCTGGACCATAGTTGTATAAGGTCTCCCCCTGGCCCACATGGCTTGTTCTAGACATGTTTTTAAAAGACCAATTTGATGGTTTCCTAAACACAATCATAAAAAATGACTTTTTCCTGTAATATGACCAGACCTTGACTATCATGAATTTCAGTGATTATGGACCAAGACTTGAACCAGCAGGGGCCAGACATGAGGGAAAATGACTAGCATGACTTTCTCCATCAGATCATGGCATGTCCCTAGTGAAATGCAACTGGAAGAGTGGAACGGGACGCCTAATCATGAAATGCATAAAGAGTTTTGATCCCTGATGGAGGACTTGACCAGACCGACTCTAACATTGGCTCCAATGGGGGATGGTAGCTCCTTGGAGGTGCCAAGAACAACAGATCTCTGGAGGAGCTAGATAGTTCCTTCGTCCATTGGGCTATGGAGTCATCATTTTGATAGATAGTGCCGGACTCTGACTCATTTACGAAACTAAAAGACCAAAAGACTGACTCAAACTTGACATTAAAATGACTTAAAAACTAATTTGAACAACTCTAATAAAACTGAAATAAAATGGTATTTACAATGATAGTGGAAGCAGTGTTTGATAACTTAGAAGTGATACCGCTTGAGCAACCGACCATTGATCGGCCCTCCTGGAAAGTCCTCTCAATTTATTTCCCTAATAAGAAAAGCATTCTGCCCTCGACATTCTGCGATCTTGAAAGGACCTTTCCAAAGGTTCTCGAACTTACCGTGCTTGCCTTTCTCCTCGTTTCTTGCATCCCATTTCAACACTACATCATCCACCCAAAATCTATCCATCTTTTCCTTTCTATCATAAATTTTCTTGATTTTCTCCTACAATTTGGATGTGTTCTTGAAGACTTCTTCTCTGGTTTGCTGCAAGTGGACCATTTGATTCAGCCTCCTTTGCATGGGATCTTCTTCGCTGCTGGCCTCCTGAAGAAGTCTGACAACTGAGGCAGCAAGAGAGGAAGGAAATACCGTACCAACTCCATAAACCAGCTCAAACGGTGATGTACCTATGGAATTCTTCTGGCTTACCCGATCTGCGCAAAGCGCATTTACCAACCTTTTATGCTAGTTCTTCTTGTTCATTTCCAACAGCTTCTTGATTATGTTGACCAATGATTTGTTTGAGGACTCCGCTAATCCATTGCCTTGCAGATGATATGCAGTTGAATGACCCAAGATAATGTGATATTTATGACAAAATTCTACCATCCACTTTGACTTGAATGCTGTTGTGTTATCGGTGATCAGCTTGTTTGGATCGGTGATCAGCTTGTTTGGACAACCAAAGCGGGACAAGATGTTATTTTCAAGGAATGAAATGATCACCGCATCTGTGTCCTGTCTAGTGGGGATCGCCTCAATCCATTTTGTGAAGTAATCTGTGGCTGTGAGGATCCATTTATGCTGTCTGGAAGAAGCGGGGTGTATTTCGCCAATGAAATCCAACCCCCATTGCTGAAAAGGGGTGCTCACCTCTATGGGCTTGAGTAGCAGAGGCTGTAACTTTCACTTTCCTTCAAAAACTTGGCACTTGTGACAGCACTTGACCATCTTATATACATCAGAAAATAAAGTCGACCAATAGTACCCTGCTCTTAGAATCTTTCTCACCGTTGACTTCCAAAAGAGGTGACCTCCATAGTCTCCTTGATGGCAGTCCTCCATGACTTGTTTTGCTTCCTTTTCCACCAAACAATTTAACAAAACTCCACCGGGGTCTTTCCAATACAGTGCTGAATTAAGAATGCAGAACTTGGCAGCCTTCAACTTAAGTGTTCTCGCTTTGTTCCTAGTCATGCCGGGTGGAGGTGAAAAATTGTTGAGTACATATATGATATTAGAATACCATGGAGAATGAGTGAAAATTTCAGATATCTGAATTTTCATTTCTTCATTGTTTTCATCAGATAAAGCAACAATCAAATTTATGTCCAAAGCATGCAAGTTTGATTCAACCATTAGCTTTTCCAACCCCTATCCTTTCACTAGTTATGTGGGCTTTATTTCTATATCATATTCCAGCAAGGCTGCAATCTACTTGCTTCTTCTTCCTTCCGGATCGCCCTGCACTAAAACATCTTTTACAGCGGTGCTAGGAACATAGGCCAAAATGTGAGAATGTAGAATATATACCCAGAAATCTTTCAATTCCTTCACAAGCACAAGAGCCTGCTTTTCAGTGATGTTATACTTTAAAGCTGTGTCTCTTATAGCTCTGCTGAAAAATGCAATGGGTCTTTCATGACCCTCTCTCTTATGTAATAATACTGCTGCCATAATATGCTCCGAAGCAAAAGAAAACACTATGAAATACTGAGTATAGTCCGAGCTTACTAGAACTGGTGCTGAGGAAAGAGACAATTTGACAGAATTGAAAGATTTTACCACCTCTTCCATCCATTTCACTTGGTTGTCCTTCTTAAGCATGTTTGTCATTTCTTTGAGATGCTCTACGAGATTGGGTATAAAGCGGCGGAGGAATTTCATCTTGCCATTAAATGATTGTATATCCTTTTTACTCCGAGGAAGATCTATTAGCTGAATTTCTTGCACATGTTCCGGGTCAATCCGGATGCCATCCTTAGAGATAATGTGTCCGAGCAATTTGCCTTCTTCCATGGTGAATAAGCTCTTCTTTGGATTCAGCGACAGGCCATATTGTCTGCACTTTAGGAAGACAATTTTAAGATGGTACATGTTCTCTTCATCAGATTTAGAAAACATCGTCAAATCATCTAAATACACCACCAAAAAGAATTATTTCTCGTGTGTAAAAGCCAAGTCCATAGCACGCTGAAATGTGGCACCCGCATTCTTCAAACCGAAAGGCATTTTTGCGTACTAAAAGTTCCCCCATGGAGTGGTGAACGTTGTCTTGTCTCGGTCGTCCTCATGAACAAAAACTTGGTTATATCCTGAATAACCATCAAGCAATGACATGCGAGATGCCCCCACTACTCGTTGAAGGATGTGGTCCATTTTGGGCAGTGGATAGTTGTCCTTCAATGAGACTTTGTTTATATTTCTAAAATCGATGCATAAGCAAATCTCCCCTGTCTTTTTCCTTATGGGAAACAAGTTGGAGATCCAATCTAAAAATCTGATTGGCACAATGATTCCTGATTTGTACAACTTGTTGATCTCCTTTTCAATAGATGGAAGCAACTTTGGATTTAGTCTTCTCAACTTTTGTCTGAATGGCTTTTGATTAGGCTTAATGGGTATAGTGTGTTGAATTATGTTAGTGTCATACGTCTTTAAATTAGAATAATCCCAAGCAAACACATCTGCAAATGAACACATCAAACTGATATATTTATCCTTGGTCTTTGGCGGCAATGCTTTGGACAACTTTACCAATTTAGGATTTGCAGCTGTCCCGATATTGACCTCTTCCACGCCCTTCTCTGTTGGCTGCAATGTTGGCTTGCGGGCTACATCATCTTGATCGAAGAGTTCTTCTAGAGGTATCAAGCCTTTGGGAATAACGTTATTCTTCAGCTGCAACACGTCCATTTCATTTATCTGCATTTCATCTGTACCATTTCCTTTTCCATCATCATTTTCTTCATCAATTGAGGTCTCTTTAAACTTGCCTTTGTTTTGCAGAAAATCCTCAATCTCGTCATCATCTTGGAACACTTGCCAATATCTCTGATTGTCTGGAACGTTTGGACAATGTTTGACATAGATTTCAAATTTGTTGCTAGAGTTCATTGGGATTTTCAAACTATTCGCTTCCTTAGCAAGAGCATCAGCAATGCTATTTTGTATGCAAGGCACACATGTCAAGGTGTATTTAGAGAATAATTTCAAAATTTCTAGGTCTACGTTGCGGTAGGCCCGCATCCTAGGATGTTTTGCTTGATATTCGCCTCTGGCCTGCTTGATAACCAATTCAAAGTCGCCATATACTAAAATCCTCTTAGCGTTCAGCTTTCTTAGAATTTTCAGGCTAGCAATTAGAGCTTCATATTCAACTTCATTATTTGAACATCCAAAAGCCAATTTGTAAGAGCAAACTCGTACGTTACTAGGGACCTTGTTTGAGGCGGAGAAGGGACTGCGTACCCAAATTCCTATTCCAACATCTTCATTTCCTATAGCTCCATCAAAATCCATGGTCCACAATCCTTCTTCCTCCTCTTGCAAGTGTTGGAAATCTATGTGTTGTGCCTTGCCTGCTTGTTGTCCATTGTTTTCAGTTGATTGCCCAACGGTGTTCTGTTGTTTTTTTTCCTCTTTCTTTAAAACTTCTCTGAAATTTTATGTTATTTCTGGAATATCATCTGCTTCTACCAACTAACTATCTATATCATTCAAACCATCTTAATACAAAACAAAAGACTCTAAATCTATATGTACATAGTTAATAGGATGATTTATTGGTTTCTCCTTGCTTGTGATCATGTACTTCATTTTATCTTCCCGATATAATTTCCTCATCTGTCCAAATACTGGGATCATTGCATAGGAGAAGTCTAGCTGTAGTGTCCCTTTTAGGTTCGCTACCCAAGACCTAAAAAGAAGCATTCCAAACCTTGGAGGAATGTCTGCCACTAAAATATCCATCAATACATTCTTCATGGGGAGCTGATCCAAACTCACAACCAAGTCTTTGATGAGACCTATACATCTTACTCTTCTGGAATTGAATGAATAGAGATCATGATATTGTCGGGTGACGTCTAGACCGAGCTTGTCCATGATTGCCTTGGGCATAAGATTGTGAGAGGCTCTGGAATCGAACATGGTATTATGTAAAACGAAATCATGCAACCTCAAATTGATGTAGAAAGGTGGCACCTCACTATCATGAGACTCGCCATTTGATGCTGGCACAAAAATCATTTTAGGCTGATCATCTTCGACATTCACCATGTCTGACATCGGATCCAAATTTAACATTTTAGATACTTGTCCTTTATAACTGTTTTTCTTCAATATTTCAGTCAAAGGGATGGATATTTTTAGTTTGGAAATTTCATTCTCTAAATTGAACGTGGGAATCCTCTCCACCTCTTTGACCAGGATTTCTTTCCTCTCCTTTTCTTTCGATGTAGCTTGCTGATGTGCTGGTTTTGCTGATGCTAATTTGTTGCTTTCTGCTTCAACCACATCATTTCCTTTCCTTTGCATACCAGCTGAATCATTTTTTGGTGCTTCAACATCTTTCTTTTTCTGAATGGGCCTTACTGGCACATCCCTGTTTCTAAGTGAATATCGCTGCTATTGGGCGGACAGAGCATTCATGTAGCCTCTTTGATATTCATCTGATTGTTCCTCCAAGACAGTGTCGCTTGCCAAAATTAAATCTCCATCCTTGTGTGCGACTGAATTCTCTGTATACTCGTCCTCTTCAGTGAGAAAAGTAGGCAAATCTTCAGGAGTAAAGAGATGTTTCTCTTCGCCCATTACATTCCCATCTTCATCTAATTCCGGTCCGTGCACAAAATTTTGCTGCAAAGGTGTTTGTACTGCTTGTTGTGCAATTGGCTCTTGAGCTCGCTGATCTCTCTGTCTTATCCTATACTATGGTTGTTGTTGGCCACGGAAGTTAGGATTTCTACCTTGTGGCTCTGGTTTGTCAAGTGTCACTCTCTCAAGCATATGTTCTACCTTCCTAAGTAGATGATCTACTGAGGAAGATTCTTCCTTGGCAGTGACCTTCTTTTCTGCTTTCGCTCTAGCCCTCTTGGTCAGAAAATTTTCTTCAACGTTGACTGATATCTTCTGCATGTCTTCCATCGTAGTCGGTTCTCTTTCTCTCAATTGATAAGCCATATCAGCATCAAAACCATCCATGAATTTCAACATGGCTAGTCCCACGGGTGGCCTTAGATCATCTAGAATTTCATTATAGACTGTATTGAATCTCATGCAATAATCTTGGACTAACTCTCCAGCGTTTCTCTTGATTTGCTCATATTCGGACAGAATTTGAAGAGGGTTCTTTTTCACTTCCCAGTAGTACAAGAATTGTCTTTGTAGGTCTACCAAGGTGGAGATACGTGCAGCTGATAAACCTCTAAACCATTTCCTTACTTCACCTACAAATTTTTGTACAAGGAGTCTCATCGCCACGTTTTCCGCATCTATCTCATGAAGTTCATAAAAGTCTGTTATTCTATCCACATGTTGTTGCGCAGTAATGCCGTTAGGAGTGCCATCAAAGAATGGGATTTTGCTTTGGTAATCAGCGGGCATATCATCTAGAATTTGAGGCAAAACAAGCAATGTGAAACGTGTAGCCATTACTCTCGGTGGATTTGTCCTCAGAGGCGTTGGAGGAGTCTGCACAGTTTGTATGGGGCTAACAATGGGAGTTTGAAGCTGAGCTATTATGTAGTTATCAATAGACCGGTTAGCCTTTCGGTCTCCAAGTCTACAAGAAATTGTGGATTATGGACAGTAGAGTCAACCACTCTTTCTGACTTGGTTTCAAACAACGATAATTCAAACTGCTCGTCAAACTCTAGCTCTTAAATATACTCAAAAATGTCTGGGCATGAATGAGATTTGAGGACGGGCAATATAGAGCTTTATTGACGACTACTTCTAGAAATCAAATTGGGATTTTTGTAGATGAGTGGAAGGTCGGGATCTGGATTAGCTCTAGTGTATCTTCGAGAAGCCAGCGTGGTATTGAGAAAAAATAAAAGGACACAACCTATTTTACATCAGCCTATCAAATCCTAAACTTATCATCCAGAAGCTTAGAACTATTAAAAACCAAGGGGATTTGATTTCTTCCCCAGTGGAGTTGCCACTATGTTAGCACCTAAATTCGCCTCAGGCTGAAAGAAGGAAAAATTCAGGGTAACCACAAACCACGCTCAGTCTGGTAGCTAGCCCTACCAGAACAGGAGAGGGCTCTCTCCAAGTCACACTCAGTGAATAAATAAATGAAATGATCTGAGATGACTTACAAGGGACTATTTGTCTTAGGCTAGTAAGTGAAAATGAATATAAGGAGTGATTTTGTGAATGACTATGATTCTGGGATGTTATGGGACCACTGGACCTCAATGAACAGAGAACTTAACATAAAGGCACAGATTATTTCGTGAGGCAAGGTAGGCTGAAAGAAGAGAAATTTAGTTTTAAAATATGGCGAAATGGAAAGATTGATTAAGAAGGTGAAAAGGGCATGGGAAACATGAATCCTTTGCAACAGAAGAATGAACACTGTACATGAAATTTTCCCACAGGTAGAGCAATAAAATTGAATTCTACCTAATCTCACTCGAAAAATTTCACCAGAAATGAATACGAAATGAAACTATGCAACATAACAAAGGAATGGAGAGATTGGTTAAGAAGGTGAAAAGGGCATGGGCAACATGAATCCTTTTCAACAGAAGAAAGAATAATGTACGTGAAATTTTCCCATAAGTAGAGCAATAAAATTGAATTCTACCTAATCTCACTCGAAAAATTTCACCAAAAATGGATACGAAATGAACTATAAAACATAACAAGATACATATGAAACAAAAGAGACACACTTGCGACACTCACAACCACATGAATCTCATGAAACAGAGCCGCTGCCTTTCGTTAATTCTCTGTAAAAAATATACAGTGCAGAAACAAAGTTTATTTCCCACAGTCCCCCAGAAGTTACAAGCCAACCAACCCTTTGCAAATAACTTGCATAAAATATATAGAATATGTGAGGAAGAGATAGAACGCCCAGGGGTTGGGAAGTTACTCAAATCATTTCGAAATGGAGATGGAGAGCCAACTATCAGCTATAGGTGCAGCGCTCTCAAGCATGACATTTGACTGGGGTGACCCTTTGCATTCCTTTGCCACTTGGATAGATGCCCATCTAGAGAGAAAACTATTTAAATGCCACCTTTGGTGCCAAGAGACCGAAGTGTAGATGACCGGGCCCACTTGGAGAAGTCGCGACCCGAAATCTCGCGAAACGGGAGCAAATTGGCAGTTTTTTCCTCTGTGCGCCGCGCCAAATTCTCTGTGCGTCACGCCACTTTGGAGCCCGTTTTGCGGCACTTGTAGGTGTCCAAAATGTGCCCAAGTGGGCTTTCTAGAATGCATATCCTATCTACTATCTAACCCCACTAGAATTTCCAAATTTGGTGCTCAGTTGCCCCTCCAAATCTTCATTCTCCCAAGACTGATTTTTGTGTGTCAAAAAAGTGGAAAAGAGGCCATTTTTGGATGTTTTTTGACCTTTAGGAGGCCCATATCTTGTCAAAATTTCTTGCCCAAACACCAATAGTCGTATTTTTCGATGCTAAATCCAAATATGCAAGCCGTTCCATGATTAAAGCCCTATAATTTTAGCGTCGCGCCATTGGGAGGAATTTTCTGTTTTGTGTCCAAAAATTTGCCTGTGACCAAACTTTGCCCAAATTTTTTTAAATTTGGGCTGGAGATTCCCTATGAAGTGCTATGTTATGCCAAGGAAGCCTCAGCCAAGATTCGAATCCGATCTTGCTCCTTTGCCTCCTTTGCCTCCTTTGCCTCTTTTGTCGCTTTGCTCAATTTTGCCTTTAGGCTCCTGATTCTTGCTTTGGAGCTCATGTTTCGGGCCTGGTAGTGATGAGTCATGCACCTCAGTGTGCCTTTCTCCCTGTTAGCTTTATCCAACTACTGCTCCAAGTGTAGATTGACCCGCTCCAACCAAGACTCATGGTCGTTGTTGATCTCTTGCTCCAAGGTAGTGAGCTCGATCCCTCTCTGCTGGACAACTTGTCGATTTTCACGAATGCTTTGTAGCTCCATGATTGTCTGTTGGTCCTCAAGTTTTTTGTTTCTCTGCTCCAGATACTTGATGACCCATTTGGACCTCTTGAAATTGAGTATCAAGTCTTTGATTTCCATGTCCTACTCCCGAATGGTCATCCTAAGTTTGGCATTCTCTGCCTCTGTCTCTTCATCCAGAATGAGGATGACACCAGTCTCTTGTGCACCTGATGGCCCCTCCTCCTACACTGGCTCCTTGCCCTTACCCTGCTCCTATGGTGCTAATGTTGGAAGTGAGGCCACTTCCACCTCGGGTGGAGATAACACTCACTTTACTGCTGTGAACAATGGTCTACTGCCCTTCTGGTATGTGATGTATACTAGCATGGTGGCAGTCTCATGGCACTCAAACTGATGTGAAGGACCCCCCACCTCATGCTCTGCCTCTGATACCACTGGTGGAGCACTGAAGAAATCACGGGAGATGAAGTCCTCCCAAGCAATACCCTGTAATCCTAACTGATGGTCCACCAAAATCCGGATGAGAGCAAAATGATAGACATTGTTTAGCTGCTGTCGAGGGGTCTTGTGTTGCATGAAGTTTTTCATCTTCTCAATGTTGTTGCAAATGAAAAATGGGAGGCTCATCATCCGCACTCGAGTGAAGTGCATGAGAAACCCGATGTGATATGCATAAAGGCGTGAAAACCTCCCCTTGCAACTAAAATACTTCATGATCAATCTCATGAGTGGGGCATACTCATCTTTCAAAAATCTGAATGGAAAGACTCTGGTGAGCTGGCTCAAGCAGCTGTTCTTGATGTAAGGCTCATAATGATGCCTCTCCACCTTGTTTTTCTTATGCCACTTCTCTCCAATGTTTAGTATTCCTGTTGCCACTGATATGGTTTCTCGTGTCAAGGTGAAAGTGACCCCAGCCAGGACGGATTGACCTCCCTGTAGATGAAGTGCAAAAAGGTGGGCCAACTCATGATGGACTCTGACATTTGCCACCCTTTGACAAAATTCATAACATGCCAAGTGCTGGAAACAAGACATGGCAAGCGAGCATGCCTGCAGCTCAATGAGGGTGTTTGGCTCATCTCTAAGATGTCTGCCACTCCGGTGATGTCTCCTATGAGCCCTCTCTCCTCAAGATGTGTCACTATGGGTCCCCTCCTCATACTCTGATGAATTTTCTGATGCCATTACTACTGCTTGTACCCTGAGTTTTATGCTCCCTTCTGAATCCAATGAAACTGATAGATGCTCTGAAAATCTGTCACCAAGGGGACAATAAAACAGGGAATGTTAGGAGGGGAATGATGAAAAGGGAAATATGGGTTTAAAAGGAGAAATTTATTAGGGATTTGGGAGCGTTTTTGGGTATGGCATTGATAGGGTAGGGTTTGGATATTTTGAGCCATGGGAATAAAGGGAACGAATGGATATGATAACAGTGGAGCTAGGGTGATTATTAGGGGAAACTGCTACAGGGGAATTAGCTGGTAGAGGTAGGGTAGGAGCATACTTTAGCAATAATGTAACTGTAGCAAAACCCTAGCTTCTTGACCTTCTTTGTGTCATTCTTTGTTTTACTTTTAAAAAAAAATTGCATTTGATTCATGGTCATCATACCCACATTCCTCTTCAAGTTTAACTGCCAATGGTGAAGGTAGTTGGGATACTTTTCCAACCTTGAGGGTTATTCACAAACATTTTGGGCAATTTAATACATTTTTGGGCTTATAAGTCTGTGCACCACGCGCTCTACCCAGTGCGCCGTGCGCCGGGTATGCTCCGCGCCAATGGAAATTTTGCACCGTGACCGGGCTCGCAGTGCGGCGCGCGCCCTGAGTGCGCCGTGCCACCTCGTGTGTGCGTCGCGCACTGTAAAATCACCCAAATTTTCTTGAAAAACATGGGAGAGGGTTTTAGTGGTGGTTTTAGGGTGGTTTCCTTAGGAAACATGATGGAATGGAGGTGGGAACGATGAGGAGTGAGGGGACAAGGGGAGGGGAGCAGAACCTCGGTGTTTATCATCACATCTTGCAGCCCCATTTCTCGTTTTTCTTGATGATTTTTTCATGGTCAATCTTGCTTTTGGGGTACCATTTAAATATCTTATGCACACCAAATCATTGACAAATTTGAGAGAGGAGAGGTGTCAACAAGGCCTACCTCTTGATTTGCTAGCCTTCACCGAGATTTGGAACGATTTGCATGGTTTTTATGCCCCTGGCTGTGTGTGTCGCACGCCAAGCCCAGTGCGCCGTCCTCTGGGTGTGCGTTGTGCCCTTAAGAAAGCTAAACAGTGGGCACGCTGCATGTGTGCCACGCCCTCTGTGTGCGCCGCGCTTCTGGGTGTATGCGTCGCGCCTACCAAACCAACTCTCACTCACTCACACTTTCACGATTTCGCTCTCCCACCTTTTTTAATGTCTCTCCAAGTCTTTAATGGCACAATGGCTTTGCTTTGGGCCACAACAAGTATATATATAGGCTTGAGAGAAATTGGTTTGATGTTTTCTTCCTTGAAAACCCACTTTCAAATGTTCGTGTTTTGCACTTTTTTCATTGACTTTAAAACACCCTAATTTTCATTTTTCTTTGAAATTTTGGCTCTTATGATGGGATTTTCAACATTTCTTTGCGGGGACTATGTGACTGGGAATTTGGCCATAGAAACCATGACTGCATCTGAAAAATCAACTTGTGCATTTTTGGAAAACTTTTTCATAAATGACCTTGTTTGAATTTTCTTCAAAACAGATTTTTGAAGGAGAGTCGATGTCTCTTCAGGTGATGATGAAGCTTTCTGGACCATAGATATATAAGGTCTCCCCCTAGCCTGCATGGCTTTTACTGGACATGTTTTTCAAAGACCAATTTGATGGTTTCCTAGAGACAATCATAAAAAATGACTTTGTCTTGTAATATGACCAGACCTTGACTATCATGAATTTCGGTGATTATGGACCAAGACCTGAACCAACAGGGGCCAGACATGAGGGAAAATGACTAGCATGACTTTCTCTGTCAGATCATGGCATGTCCCTAGCGAAATGCAACTGGAAGAGTGGAGCGGGACACCTAATCATGAAATGCATAAAGAGTTTTGATCCCTGACGAAGGACTTGATCAGACTGACTCTAACAGGTTGAATACTCAGAACAATTCCAAGTTCAACACCTTGTCCCTCAATTGACTGTGGAAGTTCAAGGAAAGCTTATCTAGATGACCTTTCAAATGGAGGAGAGGAAGAGGAATGAGGTGAACGTGACAGTTCAGCCACGATGATTTTGTCTGAAGCAAAATGAGAAGAGATATTAATTTCATGGATTCTTTAAAATATATTAAGGGTATACTCACGATGTGGTCTAGAATAAAACTACCAGGAATGTGATGTGATCGTGGTCAAAAAAGTTTAATACGTTGAAACAAACTGATTCCTTTTCATGTTTAAGAGTCCAAAACAAGGCAAAGATGAATCTAGTCACTTTCGCTTTGAACAAGATCGAAAGGACAAGTGATCGATGATATTTTAAATTTAAAGAGTCAAGAAAACCAAAATGACTACCCAAGATAATCTAGGCAAAAAGGATTACTAGGTAACCGTGAACTGCAGAATACCTCCCTGTGAACCAACAAGTACGAGCAAGTAATCTCCTCGAATGTTATGTTTGGTGTATCATGTTTACAAGGAAACAGACTCATCTTCCTATAGATAAAGGATTGTAAACCTAGTGGGGTCTCCCTTTATATACGCGACGGTACAAGGAGCACTAGTCCATACTAGCATTGTTTAGGTCCGAAGAAAATGATAGCTACTAGGTTTAAAGACGCCAGAACATGTCTCTAGCCTAGACATCTAAATGTGAGCATTTGGTTTCAAATGCACCTTATTTTAATTGAATATATTTTAAAGGTTTATCTTGAAATTAAGTCTCAGTTTTTAGGCCCTATGGATGTCCCCTAAAAAACTCTTATGTGAAGCTATATGAGACAAAACCCTTTCAATTTGATGAATTCTTACACTAATTGAGACTAGAGAAAACAATCAATGCAACAAACAAGAAACTGAAAGTAAGACGACCTTCACTACTTTGCTTTTCAAAACAAAATAATGAAAATTCTTTCCACTTCCTATTCTTTTTATCAGATGCACTTCAACTAGTCCTTTTAACAGTAAAATAAGTTCATTTCATTTCAAATTCTCATGATGATATAATTCTAGTTTTCAATGATGCTACTTAATGCAACATATCAATTAAACAAACTAGAATGATGTATTTTCTTCAATGGAATGCTAAAATGAATCTTTCACATAAACATTTCAATGAAAATTTTCAAATAGCAAAACAGCAATTATATGCAAAGCATGATAAGAAGAACCCCCTTCAAACCAAATATGCAAATATTCAATCAAAGAAACTGATAAATATAATCTATACTCAGAAAGAGACGTTCAACAAGAGAATAGAAAACGAAACTTTTTCATTCATTCAATTGAAAACAAAGCAATATAGGTATAAGGACTAAAACATGAAATGCATGAAGCAACAAATCACTAACTTGATTTGATGAGCATACATGAAAATGAATGGACAATGACCTAGATGCCCTAGGAACACAAACCATCCAAAAACTCAAAAAATCAAGTAATTCAATCTCAAACCAATCAAGCAAAGAAATCAAGCTAATAAAACTTTCTAGCTAGGGAGAATAAATGCAAACAAGCCAAGAAATAGAATCGATGAGGACAACACACACTGGAAATGATTTAGGAGAAACCCTAATTTTAACCTACAGGAATTGACGCGACTGTCTAACTAGCAACAGGCGCCATAAGGTGTTGTGGCACGACTGTTCAAGAGAAACTTGAGCTACGCGGCTCTACTGTTAGAAAATTAACAGCACTGATAAAGGGATTCAAAGAAAAACAAAAAAAAATCACAAAGCAAAACCAAACCTGCCACTCTAAATTCAAGAATCAAAACAATAGATAGTGCAAAACACAAATCACAAAAGAGAAAGAGTGAAACAAGAAAATTCATCACAAATTATGAAATGAAAAACAATCCAAAGAGAGGGATGGCTTCCCAATATGTTCGCTAATTTTTGGAGTAGCGAAATTCTCTTTGCAGACAGAGACAATCCCTCTAGCCCAAGGGAGAGGGTCTAGCCACAAACAAGACAATCTGACACAACTTCCCGTAGATTGAGAATGGATAAGATCCTACCTCTTGTATCGCTAATCCTTGTTCGATGAATTCCTTGTGTCTTTGCTCCAACGATAAGGTCCTTAATTTCTATCAAGCACCTCAAACAAATAGACAAGTAACCAAAGAACACATGATATCATACAATAAATTCAACCTACTTAAGAGGCTAAGGAGTCTTGAGCTACCAAATACCATATGCAATTGATATAGGAAACAAAATATCAGTTGTTTTATTATGACAAAAAGGAAAGTACAACCTTCGCCTTAGCATTGCACGTTTCCTTCAGCATGTCTGGGTTCTAGCACCACTATTAGCATCTCATGGTTCACCTCAAACAATGGAAGTTCAAGACTTATTCCTCATTGCTCCAAACCAAACAAACTACAAACTTATTCTCCCTTTACAAGCACAAACTAGAAGGCTAAAGTTATCAATATCTTGTTGGTTATTTAAGCTCCTTCATTAGTTAGGTAAGGTTAGAATAGGAGAGGTTTATATATCTTTGAGAGAGGGGATATGGATCCTCTTATGATGGGAGAGGTCTTATCTCTTTTGGTTTGTTCCATTTTAATAGGGGAAAGGATCCCAAACAATATCTCTCAACTCTATCTCGACTAACCATTTACCAGACTTCTATTCACGAAGCTTCGACTCCATTTTTAAAAACTTTCCAAAAGAGGATCGGTGTGGTTAATGGATGGATACTATCACCAATCAGCCCTAGGATCAACGTTAAACTCTACTAATCGGTATAGGGAAGAAACTGGCGGATAGCGTCGCCCTTTAGAACTGAGTTTGAAGGAATATTCTCTGGAAATGATGTAAGAGGGAAATGTTCTGTAGATGATAGTGATGTAAAGGCATGCTCTTTATGATGGGAAAACACATGAGGTTCACTGTAGAGGTCCTTTGGGATCGAGGAATGGGGAGTACAGGGATACTGACAAAATTTTGTGTAACACAACTGTTGTAGAAGCTTTAAGATATATTGATGGAAATGTTATCCTACCCAAGCCTATCTCCCATCTATTATCTTCAAAATTGTTAATCAATTTTCTATATTTATACTCCTTACTTTCTGTTTACTCTAGTTTTATTGCTCTAACTTTTCTTCTATAATTAGCTAATTTTAGTAGTTTGAGACTAGTTGTTTCAAGCTTTTAGGTGAATTCCTCATAAATCCGCACACCACCCCAACTTCACAAGTTGTAGGTATATACCCTATCATTTCTTATTGTAACTCCCCTCAAAATTTGTATCATGTGGCCTCTATTATCTAATACCCCTGTTATTTTTCTTCCCTTGCTACTCAAGGCCCCTCTCCTACTATGGCTTCTAAATATGACAAAAATAAACAATGAATTAGATCCTCAGTCTAGTAAAAGAGGCATTAAGAGGGGTCCATGAAAAAATTCCTCAAAACCTACCCCTTATAAGGCATCATGGTATGTCACTAAAGCCAAGAAGAATGGCATAAAGGAAGTTAGGTATTTTTGTGAAAGGTTCTTTGTTGAAGTAAAATAAAAGATGGTACAATTTGTTATGCTCTTAACCTGCAAGACGATACAAGAATACCCAATATGCGCATAAATATACCCATAACATAGAACAGTGAGAAATAACAGTCGGTATTTTATTATTCAGAAAGTAATGTTCACTTGCCTCTTCCAGGGGGCAACCTCCAATAGAGCAGAGCTCGATTACAAAATCAGACACAATGCTCCTCGCAGGGAGTCTCTATCCTTTATATATGACTCATAGATGCAATACCATGGAGCAATACCATGGTTCTTATTAATACCATCTATCTAATACCATGGCCCATTTGCAACTAACTGTGGTCCCTTCATTAAATGCGGGTTAACCACTTACAATTATTAATATGGGCTTTATTGACTCTTTACTTAACTATAACTATGACTCGATCCTACTACATAAATAAGGGGGTTAAGGTGGGACCCTAACACAATTACAAAACACATATTTGCAAAAAAATAGGGCCATATAAAGAGTATATTGAAGCGAAATTTGAGGGTTGGATCCCTACTACAGGGTTATCACTCATAAGGGACATAAAACTCTTTAAGCTCACTAAACGTTATTGATTCAACAAAGCATTTGTAGCTCAAACTATGGAGGAAATTGGAATACAACGAGAGGCTATTCTCCATTAATTGAACTTGATAGACCAAAAATTTGAAGTTAACTTTAAACAAGCCTTTGATATTGATATCATAGTATCCAACCCCGAAGGTAGCAACAATGATTCTCTGGAAATTCCAAAGTGCACTCAAGGGTCAAAAGGGACACCTTCCAACAGAATTCTTGTTTATGAATACCACCTACTATTGAGAGATATAAAGAATGTCATGAAACATAAACTAAGCTATGCAAACTTGCCAATTTGATTTTGTCATGTCATGTTTTCTATGGTGGCTAAAATTATTACTCTATCATGGTTGCTATCATTTATTTTCTAGAATGATATTAGGAGTATTAGTCCGTTTTGTTATGAATATCAAAAACTTAAAGAGTTTATGGTTTTTCTCTAACTTGATGTGATCTTGGTCTCCTTAGTGGAAAGCTGCAATTAGATATGAATGCAATATTTTTTGTATATTATTAATACCTATCTTAGAAACACAAACACACTCACTCACTTGCAAACCAAAAAATATTATGTTGATTTGAGCATGAAATTGGAACATCTATTTATTTTTTCTATCCACTTATCTTTGGGTGCTAGATTAATTGTAGGGATGGATAATAGAGTGCAATAATTTCTTAACTGGAGGAAATAAAGTTGATAAAGAACAATTTTAACGTGCTAATAGTGGAAGGTGATGTATATTAGATATACATTGTCCTTCCCATTTTTTACTCTAATTTAACAACAACATAACATTCAATATATAAATTTTAGTGGGCCTAGTACTTAAGAATAGGTGTTTCCTAACTCAAAAACATATTTAAATTTAATTTAATTGATTTTCTTTTATCATAAAGAAAAATAAAATACACATAATTTATAACAAGAGGTATTTCTCAAATTAAAACGCTATATTTTAACAAAATTAAAATAAAAAATAATATTTCAAACTATAATCAACATTCACAACTCTTTCCCCTTGGATTTGGTTGTTCATAATTACTTAACCACTTTCCGCAACTTAGAGTGAACTCGCAGTCCACTTGGAATTCTCTCCCCATGGCATGATCACCCGTGTTCCTTCCCTTCTTTAACTCTCATCCTTCATTGCGTCCTCGCATGCTCCAACCCATCATGCTCCTAACCACCACCTTGTATACATTATTGTTGAATGCCATGCCAACAATCTCGATTATCCCTCCTCCTTCGGTTGTCTCACTACAGACTCAATCTTGCATGCCCACCTGTCTGGCTCCCATGACTCCTATGACCCTTGTTATTCCTTAAAATCACATTTCCTCAGGATCGGCGTGGTGGTCATGGATGAGAGCGATGACGCTCTCCTGCTACCCCAATAATGGAATCATAATTGGCTTTATTCAAGAACAACATCCCTACCCACATCTGTCAAAGGGTGATTGAACTAGAAGCAAAGGAGGTTCGTCATGGGGGGGGATTCCCCCTAGGCTCTTCAAAATCTCCTTGCATGACACCTCCTCTCACAGGAACGAGACCAATCCAATGCTACCAAGAGGATTACTAATGTCAATGCTCACTCCAACCATATCTACTCTTCCCCCTTCTATCTCTTGTGACCTAAGCATTGATTTCCCTCTGGATATTCCCTCATCATCCTCTCCTTGTCCCTCTTCTTCACTCTCTATCCCTCCTAGCTCTTCTTTGCTTTCCACTATTTACATTGCAGGGCATAATTCCCAAGCTAACGACTTGCGGGACACCTCTCTCTAACCCATGGACATGCAACTTCCTAGTGATAAATTCTCTCCCCTTCACCCCAATCCATATGGTTGCTTTATCACGGAAGAACTGCCTAAAGTGGGCCCCTTCGGCCCCGAGAAACTCATAGGTTATTGGTCCTTCCAATGGAGAATGCGCTCAACAGTAGAATTTCCATGCTCCCTCTATAGTCCACTCTTTTTTTTTGGTTTTATTGTCAATATGTATTGTCACCAATTTTTCTCACAATCCAATGTTAGATCATTGGAAGTGGATCTCTATGATTTTCTCTTTCCAACCCTCTTGTTTTGGTTTTGTCAAACTCTTTAATTATAACAATGGCACTAGACTTCTACTTCAAGAGAAAACCATCTGGTTTCTTCCTTCTGGGGTAGGTTGTCTCCCTTTTGCATCCTTCTATTGTGCCTTCGGGTCATGACTCTTCAGGCTTATTTGCTTGTGCTCTATGTATTCCATTTTTTCTAATATAGTGTAAAACATTTGCCAACAAAAAAAGCATTCACAACTCTTTCTCTTACAATAAGATCAATACAATAAAATTGAAATAAACTATATAAATTTAGTTATTATTAACTCAAAAATCTATTTTAAATTTAATTTAATGGGTTTTCTTTTATATGGAAAAATGTTTACATAAATATAATTAAATCAAAATCATGATGAGATTTTCAGTAAATTTCACAATAACAACAATATCTAAATTCAAATATCACAATTTATTTAATCTTTTGAAGTGTCACACTTTGGTAAAATAAATAAATAAAATATTATATTTTTGCAATTTATCATATTGCAATTTGGCAAAATAAATCAAAATTATTATATTTTTGCAACAATTATATCGAGAGACACCCTCTTATTGAAGAGATATGTAATGTCTTGTCTTATGCATTTTGATTCGATCAAATTACAAAATAAAATAAATTAAAATTAAATTAATTTTAAAATTTAATTAATAATTATAAATAATATTAAAACATTTTGATAATCAATGTACATAAAATATTGAAATTAATAATTATAATTATAATTAATTATTAAACTAGCTTAATACATTTTAACTCCAAATTTATTCAGGTAAAAATCTCTTTTAAAATAAAAGAGATTTGATACTTTTAAGCACTCGGTAAATCCAGAAATAAAATAAATTAAAGCTAATCATATTACAAATAAAATATAAGATTGCTTTCAACCAATTGTAAAAAGTGTAATATAATTCAAAATCACATTAAAACTATCATATGTGAAAAATTATTTGTGAAGATTTTTGTCAATTATATTACAAATAAAATATATGGTTGCTTTCAACCAATTGTAAAACGTGTAATATAAATCAAAATGACATTAATACTATGATATGTGAAAAACTTATTTGTGGGGATTTTTGTTTTTCCAAATCAATAATTTTTTAATAGAAAAGTATTATAGCTAGTATATTTAAAAACACATACAACACCAGTAGCTCTAACCAATTGATTAACATGTGCATCTAGAATGATCCAGGTCCAAGTATCACAAATGACAACTGTAAAAATAGAAATCTTGGTAAAGCTGCCAAAAAAATAGAAATAATCGAAAAGCTGCAAAAAAAAAAAATAGAAATCTTGGAAAAGACAAAAGGTGGTGGCTTGCTCTTTTTCCTTAACCCGCTCTTCTTTCGATCATATCCTATGTTCAAAACTATAAGATATGGTTACTATGTAACTATTTACTGTCACATCAATATATGTATTCTCATGGGTCTAGAATTGACAATGATTAGTGTACTATTAAGTTATTCTATGATGGGAAGTTTACTAGTTCAAAATTTTGTGGGCAAAAATCTAGCCATGTTAAGGGCTGATGTGCCCTAAGCCGGATAATTTGACTAACTCATATAAAACAAACAAACCTCAAAATGTCTTCTAAATTTATTAAATCTAGAAATTTATGCATGATTTTGTGTAAAACAATGAATATTATTTA
Organism: Pinus taeda; assembly: GCA_000404065.3. NCBI lineage: Eukaryota > Viridiplantae > Streptophyta > Pinopsida > Pinales > Pinaceae > Pinus > Pinus taeda. The sequence goes on from APFE031116492.1 coordinate 47,916, forward strand.
ATAATAAAAAATGTTACGAATCCACATGCATGTTTCTGTAATAAACTTATATTGTTATGCATATATATAACAAATTTAAAATATTACATTGCTATGTATCATGTAAACTACTATCTATCATACTACATAATTATGCATTACTACATCATTATGCCTGTTTATATAGAGCAATTTTACATGATTCGTTAATTACTCTTTCTTTTTTCTAGTGAGTAGTTTCAAGATATTTATTGAAGATTATGTCCATAGACTACAAATCAGAGCCCTCAATTCTTCAACTTCATTGGTGTCTTCACCATTGTTAGACTGGTCCATAACCTGCCTACTCGACCTAGAAGTGTTGATATTAGAATCAGAAACAATGTTACCAACTTCTAGTGGTTCTGTAAATGGAATTGTTGATGCAATATCTAAAGTAATGTTACCAACTCTTGGTGATTGTATAGATGGAAGAGTTAAATCTTGCAAAATGTCCTGTGATTTGATAAATTGAACATCCTTGTTGGACAAATGAACATTAAACATGGGATCATTAGAATATGGACCCGTAGGATATAAATTATTAAATGTGGAAGTTTCTCGAGTTGCAGTGGTATTTGTTGCATTTGATTGATCAGCAAAAAGTTGTGGCCTTGACTCAATAGTATCACTAGAAATACTAATTGCATTGCGCCACCCCATGGGGAATATTTCAATACTACTAGTAAAACTAGTTGTTTGGGGTCACGAAGTGGAATAGAAGAAAAACCAGCATCAACTTACTTTCAATAGAAAGAAGGGGATGCAAATATTGGGTACCACTTGTGGATTGTTCAGCTAGTTCTGCTTGTTGTTGTTGTTGCAATAAATCAAATCTAGGATATTGATAAGTTCTTGATTGTTTAGTATCAAATCTAGGAAATTAATAAGTTCTTGATTTTTGAGTAGGTAATAAAGGATCGGGATGAAACTCAATGTTACTCCCAATATTCATGCTCTCTAACTTATTAAAGAAGCCATTGCCAATCTTCTCATTCATTTTGATTCTGCAATTTCAGTCTCTAAATCTTCTACTTTCGAGAAACACCTTAACCTTCTTACTGCATCACCAATGTTGATATCAACTTTATCAATAGAGCTCTAACCTTTAGAATATTTGATGCCTTCTAGAGTAAAGTAATTTTTGCAATCCAAACATCTGTATCTAGCTTGCAAAACCTAGGAGGAATTGTTATCAAAATATCTGAACTTTGTATTCTGTTGATGACAGACGTTGCACGTAGGCTTAACTCCAGACTCTTTCAAAGATTTTCTCAATTCTTCATATCTAGGCATATTATACATAGGCTTTGGAACATGAATCTTGTATGGGCCATTAATGTGAGGAGAACGTTCAATCTGTGCTTATGGCATATAAGTTTGAATCAAATCTATTACATTTTCATCCATGTTGCAATAATAGATTTTGGTTGTAAATGGAAAGTGTAAAGATGAGATTTGGATTATGAATAGATATTAATAGAAAGAAAAGAATGAAGTTGGATTTCAAATCTAAATTAATTGTATTTATATTTTTATAACAAATTCAATGGCGTTTTTTTTTTTTACTTTTTAGAAATAAAGAAAAAAAACTTATTTTAATTAATTTTATGAGACTTATTAGGTTCATTATTAAAAATATAAAACATTATATTTTAATTTATTTTTAATTTATTTTTTCAATAAAATAATAAATAAATAGTACATTCACTATGGATTTTATTACATTTTCTCTTGGATTTTCTTGTCTGTGATGGTAAGTATTGCTACCATACTTCAGAGAAAAAAATAGACACTTAGATTTCTTATACATATACCTCAGTATTTATAGATTCCCTATCTTCTCTATAAGGGTGCTACTCTATTCTACCTATTCATCATAGGTAATTTGAAGGATAAAATCCAACATGAGGTTTGCCTTTGTGGGCCTGATTCATTGGAGAAGGAATTTAGTGTGGCAAGAAAATTTGAAAGAAAAATTATGGCAACAAGGAATTCTACCACTCACAACTATAAAGATGGAAGTATTGTTGCTCCTAGCCTTCCACAACCTACAAAGTTGACGCCGCAACAATTGGAGGGAAAAAACAGCAAAATGTCTTTATTATAGTTGTGATAGCAAATACACTAAAGGTCATAAGTGTGCTAAGAAGAAATTATTCTACATAGGTTTTGAAGAGGAGGAATAAAATGAACAAGAATCATAAAAGGAGGAGGATATACACCAGGAACCAACTCCATAGAAAGAAGAAATGAATCTGACAATATCTTGCAATGCATTGGAAGTAATTATCACTCCTCAAACTTTCAAGATAGAAGGATATATAAAAAATAAAAAGGTAATAGTGTTGATTGATTCAGGCAGTACTTATAATTTTATTCATTATAAGATAGCCAAGGAATTGAATTGATTCCTATATCCCGCACCAGAGTGTCAAGTGATGTTTGCAAATGGACTAACTATAAATTTCTCTGGAAATTACCATAATATCAAACTAACCATGGGGGAATATGTATTGAATAGTCCAATGCTTTCCATTCTAATGGATGGTGTTGATGTTGTACTAGGAGTCCAATGGTTACAATCTTTAGGGATGTTACCTTTTAATTTTCAAGAAAAAATCTTGAAATTTTTTTGGGAAGGAAAGGAAGTTGAATTAAGGGGTATTGCATGGAAACCAATAAAGGTAATCAGATCTAATGGCATGACAAAAGTTCTAAAGAAATAAAAATGGGGCATAATTTCACAATTATGCTCACTAGAGGTTCAAACATCAAAATCATTTATTTCTCCAAATCTTCAAAAAGTCTTGGACAATCATTCCAAGGTATTTGAGAATCCTAAGGGCCTCCCACCTATTCATGATCATGATCATTCTTTTCATTTGATTCCAAGAAGCGTTCCTCCAAACATCAGACCTTAAAAATATCCTTGTGCCCAAAAGAGTGAAAATGAATGTATGGTTACAAAAATTCTAGAGGTTGATATAATTCAACCTAGTCAAAATTCTTTCTCTACTCTGGTAGTATTGGTGCACAATAAGGATAGATCATGTCATATGTGTCTATATTATAGGGAGCTCAACAAGCTCACTATTAAATATAAATTTCCCATTCTTGTGAGTGATGAATTGTTGGATGAATTACATGGAGAAATTTACTTCACCGAGTTGGATTTTCATTCAAGATATCATCAAATTATAATGAAGACTGAAGACATTATGAAATAACATTCAGAACTCATGAGGGTACACCATGATCGACAATTATCTCATTGGTTTGGGCTTCACCAAAAGTGCATCAGATGCAAATCTATATTTTATTTTGGTAGAAGGTTAATTGCTTATGATTGTTTTATATGTTGATGATTTAATATTAGCAGTTGATGAGCAGCTGATCAAATCTTGCAAGGAAATTTGAAATGAAGGACATGGGTGTCATGAACTACTTCCTCGAGCTAGAAGTATTGAAAGGAATTGGGGAATTGTGTGTGTCTCAAGGAAAGTGTTCCAACAAGACACTATAGAGATTCTGCATGGAGAGTTGTAAGCCCATGGAGACACCTCTAACGACCAATTGGAGGAAGGAGACTGCCACTTTAGGTGAAGAGGTGGATGCTACCATTTACTAGAAGTTAGTGGGTTCATTGATGTATCTTGTGAACATACAACCATATATATGATATGCATTTAACCAGTTGAGCCAAGCTATGGTTAGTGATGAACCTCAGTATTTCAAAAAGAATGTTGCAACTCCCAAAGCTACCAGCTTAAATTATCAACCAAGGGTTCATACAAAATTAAGAGGTGTCATCACTATATGTGCAGCATACAATGTGTCCTTATTTTGTTGATATGATGTAATAGAGTGAATGTCATGAAATCAAAGCCTAAAATAATTTCATAAATTTAGATGTTACTCTATTTGCAAGAAATGGAAATGCTTCTTGCTCAAATGTAAACATTAATCCTAATTTCAATAAGGTAAAGGTTATGCTATTTATAGGAATGAAAAGTACTTGTCTATTTGAATAATGTAAACCTTGTGCTACTTGCAAAAATGTGAATCATTAGTCTTATTATAGAATGTGTAAATTTTCCATGAAAAGAAACTAATCCTATGCAAGAACAACAATTTGTAATTGAAATCCTAAGAGCATGAATTCAAGGAAATAGGCCTAATCTACTTTGGGAAAAGGAAAGTCGTAAGTGGTGTTTATTATTTCTTAATCACGGATTTAGAGCCTAGGGTACATTATTCAAGCCTAAGAGACAAAAACCAAGTTTTTGGAGCAAATCTCGTCAAGTTTACATGTGCTACAGGAGTGCTACAGGAGGTGTTACACAAGGCCCTGTTTTTCTATAGGAGGAGATAACTTGCTGAATGCCCAAGTAAATCAAATGAAAATGGGTTGGGAAAAAAATATTAATTAGGATGTCTTAGGACTCCATTCCAAGTTGAATCACTCCAGAATACCCCTGTTAACATGTGCTAAAAAATACTAGAAAATTACTAGTATGCAATATGGAAATTCAAGAACTAGTGAGCTAGTTAACCTACCAAATGCCTAACCTAATCAAGTGAAAATGCTATGGATTAATTTTTTTATTAAATTGAATATTTTTTCCACCCAATACAATTGGAATCAACTCAAACAAAGTTCATTAACACGTTCTAAAAAATAGCAGAAAATTACTATTATTTTGCTACAAGGGACTTTCAGAAATTCTAGATTCGTGAACTAGTAACCAAATCCAAATAGCTCAATGATGAAGATAACTTTTCAAAATTTTTTTAAGGATGATTTATTCTTTTGAATCTATAAATAACCTGCAAAAAAAATAATTTCAATCATTTAACCAATGTAACCTATAGCAAAAGAAGCATGGATATAGCAAATACATAAATAAGAGATGCAAGTGAAAAAGACATTCAAAGGACATAAATAAATTATAAAATATGCCTCTGAGGCTCTAGGAATGTCCAAGCCCAAGGAAAATCAGATTTGTATGAAAGAAACCAAGCCTTAGAAGATAAAAATGGCACCAAACTTCATCATCTGAATCAATCCAAGTACATCCTTGCTAGAAATAAAAGTGGAGTTGCTAAAGAACATTTTTTCTCCACAAGAAACATAATAAATACATGCCCCTATTTTCCAATTCGAATTGGCACTAATACAAAGTGATGAGGAAGCATTATCCCTGAAAGGAGAAATATTTCCCATCCAAAATCCCTCAAATAATGGATCTGGTTCCCAACACTAGGAATCTGCATTAAATGACAGGGAATGCATCCCTATATTTTCTCAACCAGTGAAGCTCCACAATTTGTCAATAATTTCATGATACTTTTTTCACTTATTATCCAATATTGATCCATCTTGTAGTAGGGAGAAAGTCCCTATATTATCTCCTCCTCCAAATATTCATAATCTATCCAATATTCTCACAATGTTCTACAAAAATAAATAATATTAGGCACAAATTTGCCATTATCTCTAAACCTTCCTAATGAACATATTAAGATAAAAATATGTACTGTAATGAAAAAAGAGGGGTTTAATGTGTTGAAGAATGGTCATATGGGCCATAATTTATGTCTAATTTAGAGGTCCATAATACCCTCCTACTGAAAGTGTTGCTCATCCTTTTAGCTACTCAGTGACCTAATTGTACCTCATTCATGGCCATAGTGGCCTCTATCTTGTACATTCCTCCCTCCTTTCTCTTAAGAAGCTCGGTTGTAGGTTCTGTAAGAACAAGCACAAAAATGTAGCTATTCTTTTCATGAGTGGTTAGCATTCCTTCAAGCACAAAAACATAACTTTCATCTTTGCAAGTGAACTTTGGTTGCTTGTAGATCCTTTGCATTCACACCCTCTCCCTTGACACGCTCATTCCATTTTCTCTCATTTTTCCAAAACTATTTGTGCATAGTAAAATCACAGTGATTTTATTTTGATGGTGAATGTCTTATTTCCTTTTGTTGTTTTCTTATTAACTTGAATTTTTTTATGACCCAATACAAGTGGAATCAAATTAAATGAATTTCATTAACACTTTCTAAAAAATAGCATAAACTTACCACGGTTTTGCTACAAGGGACTTCTAGAAATTCTAGATTTGTAAGCTAGTAACCAAATCCAAGTAGTTCAATGATGAAGATAACTTTTCAAAGTTTTTATAAGGATGCATCATGCTTGTGACTCTATAAATACCCTGGAAAAACATATCACTTCAATCATTTAACCAATTTAACCTATAGCAAAAGAAACATGAATAGCAAATGCAGAAATAAGAGATGCAAGTGAAAAAGACATTCAAATGACATAAAGAAATCATACATGCCCCTAGAGGCCAATTCTAATTGGTAGTTATGCAAAGTGATGAGGAAGCATTCCCCTTGAAAGGATGAATATTTCCCCTCCAAAATCCCTCAAATAATGGATTCAATTCCCAACATTACGAATCTGCATTAAATGACAGGGAAGACATCCCTAGATTTTCTCAATCAATGGAGATCCATAGTTTTTCAATAATTTCATGATATTTTGTTTGTTTATGATACAATCTTAATCCATATTGTAGTAGGGAGCAAGTCCCTAGATTATCTCCTCCAATTCTTCATAATCTACCCAATATTATCACAATATTCTACAAAAATAAATAATATTAGGCACAAATATGAAATTATCTCTAAACCTTGCTAATGAACATATTAAAGTTAAAAATATGTCATTTAATGCAAAAAGAGAGGTTTAATGTGTTGAAGGATGGTCAGATAGGCCTTATTTTATGTCTAATTTAGAGGCCCATTAGTTAGGTCGACTAAATTATGTTGGAAGGAAGCCAACATGTTTTACAGTACCTTAAAGGCACTACCCAGTATGGATTATTGTACAGATGAACAGAGGGATTGAAGTTGTATGGCTTCACAAATGCATATTGGGAAAGGAGTCCATCTGAATGCAAGAGGACATCAGGTAGACTTTCCACGGTTGGGTACGCAATGGTTTCCTGGTACAACAGGAAGCAAATATATGTGGTGCTCATCTTGGTAGAAGCAGAATACATGGTTGCAAGTTAAGTAGCATGTGAGACGATATGGATGAGAAAGATACTTGTTATATTGTTTGGTCGAATGATGGATCCAACTGTGATCTATTGTGATAATCAAAGTTGCATTGTGCTTTCTGAGAATCTAATATTTCATGATCGATCCAAGCATATAAATATCTCGTATCATCATTTATGGGACTGTGTGCAAAGGCGGATAATGTTGCTACAATACATTTCGACAAAGGAACACGATGATGACATCTTAACAAAGGCTTTTTCAAGAGGGAAGTTTGAGTTCCATGGGTGAAGGAGAGGGGTGTTTGATAATCCCTTTCTTGTTGAGAGGGAGCATTGAGAAGTGTAGTAAGAAAGTCTTAATTTGACTTTTCCTTATTCAAATTTCCACATCAGCAGACAACTTGGATGTAGTTAACTTGTGTGACATGGCTCTTGTCACTCATTTAGTTCAGTAAGTTTGAGTTTGAGGGATTGGAGTTTAGTTAAGCGTGTGTGATTCCTAAATTATAGTAATCTAGTTCATTTATATCCAGTTGGGTTCAGTTAAACTAGTTCTAACAGATAGAGAAACTATTGGTAGCTCAATTTTGCAGTGGGACAACAGTCTAACTTAGTGATCATTCGGTTGACTGATCAATCAGCCCAAAATAACTAGTGCATGAAGAGAATTTGAGTTCCCAACTGTGGTGGACATTCTAAGGCAGTGTAACAAGTAGTTGTAAACTATTTTGAGTGTATAGATGTTGTATGCAAGCAGATGATCAAACCTTGTGAATTGCGCAATCAATTGGAGGAATAATTAGTAAAAAAATAGGTGTTAATTCTCTAGGAATTGGGAAAGGAAATAGGGGATCAAGCATAGGTGAAAATTGACTAAGTTTGGGTCAAAGCTTCTCATTGAGCATAGAGATAGGTTATTCACTTGCAGGTTGAGCTCAGAGTGAGCTATCAATTGTAATATGCCTATATTCATCTAATTAATGCAAAAAGTCATGAAGGGTTTTTCCTAGTTGGGCTCCAAAAATATTTTTCTAGTGTGTTATTTCTTATTGCATGTATGATAATTCTTATTCTAAATTGTGAATTGAATTCCACATATAGATAGAGTAGAATTGTGTCTCTTGATTTAGATTAAAATTTCTTGAGAAATTGCAATTCTATCACCATATTTCTACAAAAGGTAAAATGTGGTTCCCTTTCATGAAAACATTGCTTTATATGATATCAACAAGCATCATTAATACCTAGAGGTTAATTGTTGAATAGTATGTACTACTGAAAAGAACGAAATTTTTGCAGGCTTCTTATTCGCACATGGCAAGGAGAAATATATATTTATCCTTCCTTTGGATGTTTTCCTTTGAATCCTAGTGTTTAGGGGTGAAATTCCTTAAAATCAAGGTCTTTTGCAACAATTTATGCTTTCTTGTAACATCTATGTTTTCTCCTATAGAAACTATATTTCTCCTGTAGCACACAATTTGTCTCTCTTGTAGCAACCATGTTTCTCTTGTAGCAGTTATGCCCAATCATGTGGCACCTGCAAATCAACTTTGTACCTCTTCTATAGCACCCTAGGCAGCCCCTGGTATCATCTATCTCGACCCTCAATGCCTTAATGAGCCTTTCTAACTATTTTTGGAATGAGCATTGATACGACTGAAGTAGAGCCTTGTTCTTTTATTTCTTTCTGTGATAGTGGGCTCGATGTGGTTGGGTGACTTGTCCTTTGCACAAATTTCCTCTTTTAACCATTGTCCCCACTCCTCGTAATCATCGCCCTTCTTAATTTGCCTTTTCCACATTGCATGAGTGAGGGAGTTAGTTTCACTTAACTGGTTGATGATGTTCAAGACTTTTGACCCATCCTTGGCTTATAAAACCTCATCCCTCATGCATTGACAACAAATTTCTAACCATAACATGCTCAAGAGAAGAGGTGAAGAATATTGCATACCTATACATACCTGATGGTTGTTGGAGAGGCATGCATGCTATTACTGATTTAATGATCGATCCATGGTTCTCTAGAGGTGAAAAAACCAATATTTTGGAACAAATCTGGTCAAGTTTACACGTGCTACTGCTACAGGAGGTGCTATAGGGGGTCATGTTTTGCTACAAGAGGCCCTGTTTTTTTACAGGAGGAGATAACTTTCTGAAGACTCAATTAAATCAAATTAAAATGGGTTGGAAAAAAAATGTTATTAATTATAATGTATTAGGACTCCATTCCAAGTTGACTCACTCAAAAATACCCCTATTAACACATGCTAAAAAATAAAAGAAATTTACTAGTCTAAAATATGGAAATTCAAGAACTAGTGAGTTAGTTAACCTAATCAAGTGAAAATTCTATGGGGTAAATTTTGTTATTAACTTGAATTTTTTTATGACCCAATACAAGTGGAATCAACTCAAATGAAGTTCATCAACACATTCTAAAAAATAGCAGAAACTTACTACTATTTTGCTACAAGGGACTTCCAGAAACTCTAAATTTGTGAACTAGTAAACAAATCCAAGTAGCTCAAAGATGAAGATAACTTTTCAAAGTTGTTTTAAGGATGCATCATGCTTGTGAATCTGTAAATAACCTACAAGAAAACTCACTTCAATCATTTAACCATTGTAACATATAGAAAAAGAAGCATGAATAGTAAATGCAGAATGTTGGGAACAGGATCACCCAAGGACAGTTTTGGGGCTAAAAGGCCATGTTTTGGGTCAAATTTTGTAATAAAGTTGTAAAGTCTCTGCATTTTGTGGTCGTGGAGAGAAAAAGTGTCATAAAGGGTTGTCCACCCTTATTTTGTAATGTAGAGTCGGATGTAAATATCTACCTATGGTCCACGCACCATGGGATTGTATAAAAAGAGCTAAGTAAGCTCGCTCTAAGTAGTCATAGATAAGTTTGGTAGAAGTAAGAAGTCTTGAGTGATAAGGAGAGAATTCTAATTTCGGGTCTTAGTGTAGGTAGAGGCTCTGCAGCTAAGTGCGTAGAGGCCTAGGGTGGAAGTTTGTAGCTGAGTGCGTGGACCCTTGCAACTATGTGCATAGGGCAGATAGAGTCTGTAATCATCTGAAGATATCAATAAAGAGAAGCATTCTACAAATTCTGTGTCTTTGTTTCCTGTTAATGCATCTTGTCATATTATGTACAAATTTCATTTACAATTCTTATGTGATGCGTGAATGTATGTAAGTACGTTGGTTAATTGAACACAAGTAAGAATATCTATTTATGTGGTGCTGACTGTGATTGTTTAGTAAGATAATTAAACACTTAAGGATAACTTGGAAACTTGTTCTATACACTGCTTAAGTAGCATGAAAGTACCTAAACTGAAGGTTAGGGCTATGCGAAGGTCAATCGTACCCTTTCCCAGAGGTATCGAAGGGCGGAATAAGGAGCTAGACAGACAAAGCCCTAGAACTTAACAACCTGCACGAAAGAAGGAACAAAAGGAATAAACTGACATCACGACCATCTTAGGGTGTGGAAACTTGGTTCCAGCATCCCCCATACTACTTCGAGTGAGACTTCGGTCCGCACTCTGTGGGCTAATGCTGAAAGGGCCAATAGTGTAGGGATTTGTTTGGCTAACTAGCATTGAACCTGGGGCAAGCCCCACACATCCAACAAATGGTTTTGTTTCCTTTGTTAAAACTCAAAGACTGGGACTTGGTTGACCATGAGAAGTTCCCACACTTGGAAACCAAGCAGCTGATGTGTTGCATTATCGATACAACCACTGAGATGAGCGCATTGGAGCCACAGAGGTGGCTCAAAGGAGTAGACAAGGCAGGTCTGCTCAATATGCTATGGGTTTCGCACTACAACTACACCTCGATTACAGTCTTGGTCATAAAGTCGCTGATATGCTTGGTACATGATGGGTGTCTGTGGCTAGAGGAGCCAATACCCATCATTGACAGATTGATCCACAGGATCACATGGTTGCCCTACACATGAGAAAATCCAGCCATGATATTTGGTGGAAAAGGTAGTGAGAAGGCCCTTGCAGAGGCCATGAAGGAGAAGTTTAAGCTAGTGAAGAATCTGTGCATATATGCCATATCTAGCATCTGTGACCTTGCTATAAAGGTGTTTATGTAGATATTAGCAGGAAGGTGATGAGGAAGTGTCATTTCGATGAGGTGTCGGCACCTATCATCGTGCTAGAAGCCCAGTGTGCCGAAGGAGTCCAGTTCAATTGAGCAGACTATCTTCGCAATGAGTTCCTTGCAAACCCCCGCAAGGCACATGAGCTCAACAAGACATTCCACTACACGTGGCTCTTGCTATCCATTGTGTTAGTAGCATGGGATCTGCCAGAGAACAGTCAATTCCCTTGGTTCATGCCAGACCTACCAGAAGTAGCGAATTACACTTTGTTGTGGGCGACTAAGGATGCGCAGCATATCAAGGACAGTAATATCTTCTGGATCTTGATGGAGATGAACATTCGCATACTATGCAAATTTTAAAGCAAATTTTCACCATGTGTCCATCAGGGCACAGAAGGACCCTGCGCAAACATGGTATGACTTTCCTTACCTGGCAATGGATGACACCATTGATGCAGTACTTGATCATTGGCTAGCAGAATGGCGCACTATAGTAGACTCGGCGATGGGAGGAAGAAAGTTTGCCACGCAATGCAAGAAGGAGGAGGCCAAGCTCAAGATGACATAGCTAACCAAAAAGAGAAAGAAGGAAGCCATTGATAAGGCTGAGGTGGAGCGCGGTGCCGCTCAACATACGACGAAGAAAATAGGTGTAACAGAGCGAGACTCTCACAAAGGCGCGAGGTCACCTTCACTCAAGACAGAGGAAGAGACGGACAAGCAAATAGAGCAGCACAGTGCGGACCCATGTGCGACATTCGCCCATATCAAGCATCCAAGTGAGCAGGAGAAAGGAGGGTCTAGGAAGAAATCCAAGGCCACTAAGGCATCGATGGACCCAATCACCCTCATAAAGGACAATTTGCATGACATCAGTGACACGATGCAAGATGTCACTGCGGAGGCCCTACAACAGTTTGAGTAGTAGCAATAACTAATCTTGGGGGCTATCCAGATAGGTATACAGAAGCTGTAGATCTACGCCTCACAGGCTAGCATGGTGTCCACCAATCTTGCTATAGGCACTTCAAAAACTGTTGAGATGTTGTGCATGAAGGCCGCCAGCATGATAGTGCTACTTGATGGAACACTGACTATGGAGAATGAAGTTGACAGACCCACTATCAGTGCCCTCAAGGGGCTAGGGTTGAATCTGGAAGTGCTCCCTGGTGAAGTGCTCCACCTATTGTAGGATGGAGCGATTACAGATTTAAGGGCCCGTGAGCACCGTGCCCTACAGGTGGTCAGCGAGCAACGAATTAACAATGAGTAGATGGCACTACAAGGAGACTCTGCCATCGCCATCATGACTGAAGCGACCAACCAAAACAAGTGTATAATGTAGGTCATGGAGGAGGCATGCCTAATGGACCCAAAGTTGGCCATTCTTGAGGAAGAACCAGTCGAGGTGTGTGTCCACAAACTAGCTATAGTGGTGCGCGACACTCGTACAAAAATGGAGAGGGTTCAATTGGAGTTGAACCTACAAATAAAAGAGTAACATTTGAAGGCTCAACCTTCAACTCCGCTAGAAGTGAAGGAGTAGTGTGCAACCTCTATCACAGAGGCAATAGTGGTGGTTGACAATGCAGTAGCAGACTACATATAACTTTTTGAGTAGTCGTTCGAGGTCTTGACAACCTTGCAAGAGGACCCTAATGTACAACGGCTGGAGACAAAAGCATGTGAGCTACAACAATGCTATGATGAGGTCAAAGGCATAATAAGAACCGTCATGCTCACACAGAGACTAGAGAAGCTGCAGGAGGCCAAGCAGCTGAAAGAACAGGTGGATGCAACGCTGCACAAGGAAGTAGTAATGAAGGCATGATTGAAGCCATGGTTGGATGAGGCTTATATGATTATAGCCTCTATCGAAGGAATCTTGTGACTCCATAGCAGTGACCAAGTAGGTGGTCGAAGACACAAAGCAGGTAGCTGCACAATTCACTACTGAGGTTGTGGTCATACAGGTTGAGATGGGGGGTCTTCGCACTAAGATCTATGCACCTGCCAAGTGACTCGAGGGTGAGTCATGATATTTGTGTTGGGGGCTTGTTGGGAACGGGATCCCCCAAGGACATCTTTGGGGCTAAAAGGCCATGTTTTGGGTCAAATGTGTAATAAAGTTGTAAATTCTCCACATTTTGTGGTTGTCAAGCGCGAAGGTGTTATGAGTCATAAAGGGTTGTCTGCCTTATTTTGTAAAATATAAAGTTGGCTGTAAAGATCTACCCATGGTCCATGGACCATGGGATTGTATAAAAAGAGCTAAGTAAGTAAGCTCTAAGTAGTCATAGGTAAGTTTGGTGTAAGTAAGAAGTCTTGATAGATAAAGAGAGAAGTCTAAGTTTCAGGTCTTAGTGTAGGTAAAGGCTCTACAGCTAAGTGTATAGAGGCCTAGGGTGGAAGTCTGTAGCTGTGTGTGTGAACCCCTGCAGCTGTGTGCACAGGGCAGATAGAGTTTGTAATAATCTGAAGATATCAATAAAGAGAAGTATTCTGCAAATTCTAAGTCTTTGTTTCTTGTTAATGCATCTTATCATATTGTGTATGGATTTCATTTACGATGCTTATGTGATGCGTGAATGTATGTAATTACATTGGTTAATTGCACGCAAGTAAGAATATATGTTTACATGGTGCTAACTATGATTGTTTAGTAAGATAATTAAACACTTAAGGATAACTTGGAAACATGTTCTATACACTACTTTAGCAGCACAAAAGTACCTGAACTGAAGGTTAGGGCTGCACGAAGGTCAATCGTACCCATTCGTGGAGGTATCGAAGGGCGGAATAAGGGGCTAGATAGAAAAATCCCTAGAACTTAATGACCTATGCCAAAGAAGGAACATAACGAATAAATTGACATCACGACCATATCAGGGTGCAGAAACTTGGTTCCAGCATCCCCCCATATTGCTTCAGGTGAGATTTTGGTAAGCGCTTCGCGAGCTAATGCCAAAAGGGCCAGTAGTGTAGGGATTTGTTTGGTTAACTAACGTTGAACTTGGGTCAGGCCCCATGCAACCAACAAATGGTTTAGTTTACTTTGTTAAAACTTGAAGACTGTGACTTGGCTAACCATGAGAAGTTCCCACACTTGGCGACCAAGCAGCTGATGCGCCACATTATCAATACAACCACCGAGATGACCACATTGGAGCTGTGAAAGTGGATCAGAGGAGTAGACAAGACAGTTCTGCTCAATATGCTATGGGTGCCACACTACAACCGCACTCTGATTACAGCCTTGGTCATCAAGCAACTGCTATGCTTGGTGAATGATAGGTGTCTATGGTTAGAGGAGCCAATACCCATCACTAACAAATTGATCCATAGGATCACACAGTTGCCCTACAAAAGAGAAAATCCAGCCATGATATTTGGTAGAAAAGGTGGTGAGAAGGCCCTTGTGGAGGCCATAAAGGAGAAGTTTAAGCTGGTGAAGAAACCACACGGGTATGCCATATCAAGCATCTATGACCCTACTGCAAAGGTATCTACGCATATATTAGCAAGGAAGGTGATGAGGAGGTGTCAATGTTTATCGTCGCACTAGCATCCCAATGCACCGAAGGCGTCCAGTTCAATTAGGTGTATTATCTTCGTGGTGAGTTCCATGCAAACTGTCGTGAGGCACAGGATCTCAGCAAGACGTTCCACTACACGTGGCTCTTGCTATCCATTTTGCTAGTAGCATGGGAGCTGCAAGAGGACAGTCAATTCCCTTCGATCGCGCCAGACCTACCAAAAGCAGTCAAGTATGCTTTGCTATGGGTGACTAAGGATGCACAACGTATATCAAGGAAAACAATATCTTCTGGATCTTGATGGAGATGAACATCTGCATGGCCATCAATTGCAAATCGCAGTTATCGCCTACGGTGTTTTCCAACCTACAAGGCTATTCAAAGTTTAAAGAACATTTTCACCATGTGTCCATCAGGGTGAGAAAGGACCCTATGCAAACATGGTTTACTTGCCTTACCTAGCAACGGATGACACCATTGATGTAGTACTTAATTGCCGGACGACAGAATGGCGCACTAAAGTAGACTTGGTGGTGTGAGGAAGCAAGTCCGCCACACAACGCAAGAAGGAGGAGGCCAAGCTCAAGATGATGCAATTGGCCAAAAAGAGAAAGAAAGAGGTTGCTGACAAGGCCCAGGTAGAGAACGATGCTGCTTAGCAGATGACAAAGAAAACAGATGGAATAGAGTGAGCCTTTGACAAAGGTGCGAGGTCACCTTCACCCAAGATAGAGGAAGAGATATACAAGCAGACAGTAGCACGACACGGATCCAGAGGCAACGTCTGCCTACATCAAGTGTCCAAGGAAGCAGGAGAAAGGAGGGTCCAGGAAGAAATCCAAGGCCACTAAGACATCGCTAGACCTAATCACCCTAATAGAGAGAAATTTGCATGACATCGATGAAACGGTGTGGGATGTCACCATGGAGACCCTACAACAATTTGAGTAGTAGCAGCAACTAATCTTGGGGGCTATCTAGACAAGTCTGCAGAAGTTGTAGACCCACGCATCATAGGCTAGCACGGTGTCCACCAGCCTTGTTATCAACACTTCAAAAGCTGCCAAGGTGTTGTGCATGAAAGCCTCCAACGTGATAGTGCTACCTGACGGAGCACTGACCATGGAGAATGAAACTGACAGACCCACTGTCAGCACCCTCAAGGGTGTAGGGTTGAATCTAGTAGCACTCCCTGGTGAAGTGATCCACCTATTGAATAATGGAGTGATTGCAAATTTAAGGGCCTGTGAGCACCGCGCCCTATGGGTGATTAGTGAGCAGCGAATTAATAATGAGCAAATGGCACTACATCGAGACTCTGCCATCACCGCCATCACCAAGGAGACCAAACAAAACAAGTGCATAATGCAGGCCATGGAGGAGGCATGCCGAATGGTCTCAGAGTTAGTCATTCCTAAGGAAGAAACAGTCGAGGTGTGCACCCACAAATTGGCTACAGGAGTGTGCGACCCTTGTACATAAATGGTGAGGTTTCAGTTGGAGTTGAACTTGCATATCACAGAGTTACAATTGAAGGGCCGGCCTTCAACTCCAGTAGAAGTGAAGGAGTAGCATGCAACCATTGTCATAGAGGCAATAGCATCACTTGACAGTGTAGTAGCAGACTACACACAAATTATTGAGCATTCGTTCGAGGTCTTAACAAACTTACAGGAGGACCCTAATGTACAACAACTGGAGATAGAAATGCACAAACTACAATAGCACAGCACAAACTGTCGTGCTCACACAGAGATTGGCGAAGCAACAAGAGGCCAAGTAGCTGAAAGAACAGGTGGATGTTGTGCTACACAAGGAAGCAATGTTGAAAAATTAGCAAAAGCTTTAGGCCGACAATTTTGGAGCAGTGACTGAGCAGATGGTCGAAGATGCGAAGCAGGTGGCTGCACAATGCACTACCAAGGTTGCGGTCATACAGGTCGAGTTGGGGGGTCTTCGCACTAAGATATTCTTGCCTGCTGAGTGACTCGAGGGCAGTTCACAACATTTTTGTTGGGGGGCCTGTTGGGAATGGGATCCCCCAAGGACATTTTTGGGGCTAAAAGGCCATGTTTTGGGTCAAATTTTGTAATAAAGTAGTAAAGTCTCTGCATTTTGTGGTCGCGGAGCACGAAGGTGTCATGAGTCATAAAGGGTTGTCCACAATTATTTTATAAATTGTGAATTCAGCTGTAAAGATCTACCCATGGTTCGTAGACCATGGGATTGTATAAAAATAGCTAAGTAAGCTCTAAGTAGTCATAGATAAGTTTGGTAGAAGTAAGAAGTCTTGAGCGATAAGGAGAGAAGTCTAAGTTTCAATTCTTAGTGTAGGTAGAGGCTCTATAGCTGAGTGCGCAAAGGCCTAGGGTGGAAGTCTGCAACTGAGAGCGTGGACCCATGCAGTTGTGTGCGCATGGAGGATAGTGTCTGTAATCATTTGAAGGTATCAATAAAGAGAAGCATTCTGCAAATTTTGTGTCTTTGTTTCTTGTTAATGCATCTTGTCATATTGTGTATGAATTTCATTTACAATTCTTATGTGATGCACGAATGTATGTAATTATGTTGGATAATTGAACAAAGGTAAGAATATTCGTTTATGTGGTGCTAACTGGGATTGTTTAGTAAGATAATTAAACACTTAAGGATAACTTGGAAAATTGTTCTATACACTACTTTAACAGCGTGAAAGTAACTGAACCAAAGGTTAGGGCAGTGCGAAGTTCAATCATACTCTTTCGCGAAGGTATCGAAGGGCAGAGCCCTAGAAGTTAACGACCTACGCTAAAGAAGGAACATACGGAATAAATCGACATCACAACCATATTAGGGTGCAGAAACTTGGTTCCAGCATCCCCCCATATTGCTTTGGGTGAGACTTCGCTCCTCACTCCACAAGTTGATGCCGAAAGGGCTAGTAGTGTAGGGATTTGATTGGCTAACTAACATTGAACCTGGGTCAGGCCCCACGCAGCCAACACAGAAATAAGCGATGCAAGTGAACAAAAAAAACATTCAAAGGACATAAATAAATTATACAAGACGGATCTAAGTCTCGTGTGATGACCAAACCCAAGTAAACCCACATTCCTATGAAGGAAACCAAGCTTTAGAAGCTCAAAATGGCACCAAACTTCATTATTTGAATCAATGCAAGTACATCCCTACTAGAAATGAAAGTGGAGTTGCTAAAGAACAAGATTTCTCCACAAGAAGACTGAGAAATAAATGACCCTAGAGGCCAATTCGAATTGGTACTTATACAAAGTGATGAGGAAACATTCTCCTTGAAAGGGTGAAGGATTTCCCTCCAAAACCCCTCACATAATGGATATGGTTTCCAACACTAGGAATTTGCATTAAGTGACAAGGAACACATCCCTTGATTTTCTCAACCAGTGGAGCTCCATAATTTGTCAATAATTTCATGATATTTTGTTTATTTATTATCCAATCTTGATCTATCTTGTAATAGGGATCAAGTCCCTAGATTATCACCTCCTCCAAATCTTCACAATCTGCCCAATATTCTCACAATATTCTATAAAAATAAATAATATTAGGCACGAATATGCAATTATCTCTAAACCTTCCTAATGAGCACATTAAAGTTCAAAATATGTCATCTAATTAAAAAAGAGAGGTCTAATGTGTTAAAGAATGGTCAGATAGGCCTTAATTTATGTATAATTTAGAGGCCCATCAGTTAGGACAACCAAATTATATTGGAAGGAAGCAAAGCATGTTTTACAGTACCTTAGAGGCACTACCCAGTATGGATTATGGTACAGATGGACAGAGGGAGTGAAGTTGTATGGCTTCACAAATATAGATTGGGCAAGGAGTCCATCTGAATGGAAGAGTACATCGGGTGGAATTTTCATTGTAGGGTCTACAACGTTTTTTGGTACAACAAGAAGCAAATATATGTGGTGTTCATCTCGGCAAAAGCAGAATACATGGCTGCAAGTTAAGTAGCATGTGAGACGATATGGATGAGAAAAATACTTGTGATACTGTTTGGTGAGATGATGGATCCAACTATAATCTATTGTGATAATCATATTTGCATTAAGCTCTCTGAGAATCCGGTATTTCATGATCAATCCAAGCATATATATATATCTATATATATATATATATATATATATTATATATAATATATATATATATATATATAGTATCATCATTTACGAGATTGTGTGTAGAGGCGAATAATGTTGCTACAATACATTCTGACAGAGTACAACAATGCTAGCATATTAACAAAGGCTTTGTCAAGAGGGAAGTTTGAGTTTCATAGGTGAAGGATAGGGGTGGTTGATAATCCCTTTCTTGCTGAGAGGGAGTGTTGAGAAGTGTAATAAGAAAGTCTCAATTTGATTTTCCTTAGTCAAATTGAGAAAATTCAAATTTCCACATCAATAAACAACTTGGATGTAGTTAACTTATGTGACATGTCTCTTGTCATTCATTTAGCTCAATAAATTCGAGTTATATGGCTTGGAGTTCAGTTAAGCGTGTATAATTGCTAAATTTTAGTAATCTAGTTTAGTTATATCTAGTCGAGTTGAGTTAAACTAGTTCTAACCGATGAAGAAACTATTGGTAGGTCAATTATTCAGTGGACAATAGTCTAACTTGGCGATCATTTGGTTAACTGATCAATCAGCCAAAAGTAACTAGTGCATGCAGAGAATTTGAGTTCCCAACTGTGGTGGAGATTCTAAAGCAATGTAACAAGTAGTTGTAAAATAGTTTGTGTGTACAGATGTTGCATGCAGTTAAATGATCAAACCTTGCAAATTGTGCAATCAATTGGAGGAATAATTCCTAAAAAAATAAGGGCTAATTCTATAGGAATTGCGCAAGGAAATAGGGGCTCAAGTAGAGGAAGAAATTGACTAAGTCTGGGTTAGAGCTTCTCATTGAGCAGTGAGATAGGTTATTCACTTACAGGTTGAGCTCAGACTGCGCTAGCAATTGTAATACATCTATATTCATCTAATTAATGTAAGAGACTTGAATAATTTTTCCTAGTTGGGTTCCAAAAATATTGTTCATGTGTGTTATTTCTTCTTGCATGTCTGAGATTGTTGTTCTAAATTGTGTATTGAATTCCACATATCGATAGAGTATAATTGTGTCTCTTGATTTAGATTAAAAAATTTTGAGCAGTTGTAATTCTATCACTGTATTTCTACAAAAAGTAAAATGTGGTTCCCCTCATGAAAATATTACTTTATATGATATCAACAAGCATCATGGGTACCTAGAGGTTCATTGTTGAATAGTTTGTGTGGTTGGTGATTTATATAGAGGCTATAAAAAATGTGGGGTTATTTAATTATCAAGTCGTCTTAGTAGAACTTTGTAATACTATAATATGCATTGGATTTCCTAAAAATCATAGTTAATGCACAGATTTAAGATAACAAATTTGGGATTTTAGGGAGACAAAAACTATTTTGTTACACCCTAATGTGGTGTCACACACTAGGACTATTACACTCCCCACGTGCCTTGAGAATCCTTATATACATACTAGAGCATACAGACATAGTGTGACAGAGGAGTAGAGGGAGGATGCAAGTAATTAATTAAGAACTATCCCATTCATCCTACATGTCTCGGAATGATTTTTTAAATTTGACAAATTTGTGAGCCATCATGGAGCTAGAAGGTATTTGGTTGTTTTAATCCATTGTTGATTGTATAAGTCTAGGGTTCACAACAGTAGTAGAAGCTTTCAAATATATTGTTGGAAATGTTCTCCTACCAAAGCCTAGCTCCCATCTATTATTTGTAAAAAAAAAAATAGTCAATTTTCTAGTTTTATAGTCCTTATTTTCTATTTCAATACTCTAGTTTTATTGCTCTAACTTTTCTTCTACAATTAGCTAATTTTAGAAGTTTGAGACTAGTTGTTTCTAAGTGTTAGGTGAATTCCTTGTAAATCCTTCCCCCTCCCCACTTCAGAAGTGCTAGGTATACACCCTATTGTTTCTTATTGTAACTCCAATCAAACTTTGTATCATGTGGCCTCTATTATCTGATACCCCTGTTATTTTTCTTCCCTTGCTACTCAAGGCCCCTCTCCTTCTATGGCTTCTAAATATGACAAAAATAGGCAATGAATTATATCCTCAGTCCAATAAAAGAGGAATTTAGAGGGGTCCATGAAAAAATTCTCAAAAACCTACTCCTTAGAAAGCATCATGGTATGTCACCAAAGCCTAGAAGAAGGCCATAAAGGAAGCTAGTTATTTTCGTGAAATGTTCTTTGTTGAAGTAAAAGAAAAGACGGTACAATTAAAAAACTCATATCTGCAAAAGAAAAGGGCCATATAAAGAGTATATTGAAGCAAAATTTGAGGGTGGGGTCCCTACTACAAAGTTATCGCTCACAAGGCACAAAAAATATTTAGGCTCACTAAACTTTATTGATTCAGCAAAGCATGTGTAGCTCAAACTGTGGAGGAAATTGGGCTACAATGAGAGGTTATTCTCCATAAATTGAACTTGATAGAACAAAAATTTGAAATTATGTTTAAACTACTCTTTGATATTTATATCATAGTATCAAACCCCCAAGGTAGCAACAATGATTCTCCAGAAATTCAAAAGTGCACTCAAGGGTCAAAAAGCACACCTTCCAACTAAATTCTTATTTATGAAAACCACCTAATATTTGAGAGATATTATTAGGATATTCTGATACATAGGAAACAGTTAAGTATAACTTGGTATAATTTAGAGTTACGTAAAGTGTGCTTCTTTACTATGTACTTTTGTAACATACGATCTGATGGTCACGATATGTTCTAGACATGAAGTGATCTGACGGTTCATTCTCTCCTCGGTATTACCGACACTTGATCTGTGGCTTAACACTAGATTGGTCCATGTTGTCTATTTAAACAGAATGGAAGGTAATTTGTAGTGTGACCATTCATGAGAGAAGACTATGTAAATATATTTCATTTACATTAATAAATTTGCTTGAAGTGGCCGTGTTGGCTCAGGTTGTGGACTGTTTCCCTCTTTGAGCATTTTAACCATGTCAAGAATACTAGTGTAATGATCTATGATGTGTTTGTGAGCAATGTCCCTTGGTTTTCTATCTAAGGAACTTACACTGTAAATTCTTATACAGTATCAGAGTTTTTTGAGGGCCGCATCTATTAGTGATCCAAATCTGCAGCCATTACAACTGCATCTGACTGTCGTTTTCTAGATCTACTGTTTCTTACCACTTTCAGGTTGATAGGACAGCTCTATTGTGTTAGGAGCATCTATTCGAATGAGGAACCCCTTTCATTTCACATGAAAAAGGTTTTCGGTAGCCCTAGCTATGTCATTTTTAAGATTTGGAGGTATATATTCTGTATTTGCAGTTTTAGTTATTTATCTCTCTGTTTATTTCAGTTTATTTATCTCTTTGTTTTTATTATGAGATCTATGCCTTTCATTTTTATGTATGCTCTTTGCCAGTGACTCTGTGCGGTCTAAGAAAATCAGAAACAGAAAGGAAGGATTTTTCTCATGCGTATGCTCTTTTCCGCCATGCCTTAGTGTGATCTCGGAAAATCAGAAACATTGAGGAAAATATTTAGTTTCTGACGAAATATAACTTTGAGTCGTAAGCCTTTCTTTATTTGCATGTTTGTTTTTGGGTTATGTGGTTTTTTTTGTTTTGTAGGCAAAAAGGGGTTTTTCAAGTAAGCACACACCCCAAAGCTTTAGTGAGTAAAAAACAAAAACAAAAAATCCCCTCATATTTTCCAAAAATTACTAACCTTTTAAACTAGCTCACTTGGTCCTCAATAGTTTTTCTTCAAAAAATCATGACTTCTTCATCTGAAAGCCATTTTCAGAGATGTTTTTTTTAATTGGCCTAATGTTTCGATGTATTTCCATTGGAACACTTAGTTTCAGAATCTACAGCTTTAGTTCTATTAAAATGGAAATTCCATGTCAAGTTATTCTTTACAACACCAACTACTTCCAATGGTTGTCCTACATTGTGGATTTACTTAGATGTAAAGGTCTTTATAGAATAGCCACAGGCCAATAATCTAAACCTAAAGATGGAGATAAGCAAGCCAAATGGGAAAATAATCAAGATCAAGCACGTGGGTTGATAGGGATGTCTATTTCTCTATACCTTAGATTCCATATTGCAGAATTTGATACCCCTGATGAAGCAATGAAACATCCCAATAAAGTTTTTGGAATCAAAAATGAAATTAGAGCCCATCAACTCTAAAATGATTTTCTTACGTTGGACCCCAATAATTTTTCTTCCATTGAAGATTTTTTGTCCAAGTTCAAGACACTTAGACTTCACTTAGAAGATGTTAAAGTTAAGAAAGAAGATGGTAGCCTTATCTATTCCATTCTTATGAAGTTAGGACCAGCCTACTCTATGTTTGTTTCCACCTTCCATTCTACTATAGAAGTTTTATTTCTCAAGGAAAAGCCTGCAAGTCCCCCTCTTTTGATGTCTTTTGTAATTCTTTAATAAAAGAATAAGAAAAACTCTTACATATTGGTCTTCTTAATACTGGAAACTCTTCTAAGAAAGCCTTAGCAGCCCAACAAAAACCAAATTCAAAGAATCCTAAGAAGCAGTATCCTAAAAAGAATGGTCCTAAACCAAACAAGGGTCTTAAGCAATTTCAATCTCAAAATGAAAAATCAATTCAACAAAATGATAAGGCAAATAAAAACAAAGAGAAGAAGACTGATAGAAATTGCAAATTTTGTAATCGAGATGGCCACTTAGAATCCAAATTCTTTAAGAAGATGTAAGCCTTGGACGCAGAAATGAAGAAGCATAACATCCATTTGGAGCACTCTTTAACTTCAACTTCATCTTCAGTAATAACACTTTTTGCATGTGGTTGTCAAGCATCTCGATATAGTTATGCACTAAATGTATCTTCTTCTTCTCATTCTCATGAGTGGCTCATTGATTCTAGAGCTTCTTAGCACATGGCCAAAAACAAATCCATGTTTTCTTCTTTAAATGATTTTAACACCAAAAATATATATGTTGGTGATGATAGATATATTAGTGTTTTAGAGATTGGAACTATTCATCTCAACAATGGTCAATTTAATGATGTATTATGTGTTCCTGCTTTATCCTGCAACCTTCTATCTGTATATCAGATCACTTTTTTAGGTGAAGGTAAAATCATTGAATTTTCACCTCATGACGTTGTAATTAAGTACCTAAGAGATCCTAGACAGAATTTAGCTACTTGTATTGTTGATGATTCTACAAGGTTGTATAAGTTTGACAACTTTGGGTCATCAACTCTTCCCTCTATATTTGTTGCTCATAATGATGAAGTGAGCAAACTTTGCCATGAGCGATTTGGTCACTTAAACTATCACTCCCTTCAAAATCTATGTAAAGAAAATATGGTGATAGGTCTTCCTATGGTATCTTGCAGAGATGGTGTTTTTTTCCGGATGTGTACTCAGAAAACACCATCGGGATAGTTTTGAAAAATGTACCTCTTGGCATGCCTCAGCCCCTTTATAGCTTATGCATACTGATTTATGTGGTCCACTTCCAGTTGTTTCATTCTCTAGCTACAAGTATTTCTTAAGTTCCATTGATGATTTCTCAAGACACACTTGGGTATACTTCTTAATAATCAATAGTGAAGTCTTTAACATGTTCTTGGCCTTTAATGCCTTTGTTGAGAAACAATTTGGACATCAAATTCTTAAGCTAAGATCTAAGATAATGGTGGAGAATATCTTAACAACAAATTCATCAACTTTTTCACTAAGCATGGAATTCAATTGCAACATACTATTCCATATACTCCACAACAAAATGGTGTAGCTGAAAGGAACAATCACACTTTAAAGGAAATGGCTAATTGTATGCTTCAATAAAAAGGACTTGGTCTTAATTTTTGGGCAGAAGAAATTAATTGTGCAAATTACATAGTCAATTGCACTCCTACTAAGGTTTTAAATAATATCACTCCAGAAGAAGCATGGAGCTCAATTAAACCAGATGTAAGTCACTTTCCAGATAAGAAAAATAAAGGCTTAGAACCTAAGAGTGAAAAATGTATTTTTGTTGGATATTCTGAAGATGTCAAAGGATATAGACTTCTTCCACCTAAATCCAAAATTGTTGTCATTAGAAGAGATGTAAAGTTCATTGAAAATGTATTGTCCTACAAGCCTAGTTCAGCAGATGTGCCACCTCTCTCTATCCCTTCTACTTCTGAAAATATTTCTTCAAATGATGACAGCGAGGATGAAAATATCCCCCCTCCTTCTCGGGATCCTCATTCAACTCCTCAGCTTCCAAAATGGGTCTGCGCTACTCGGGATGCAGTAGGTGCTCTTGCAAGTGATCCTATAGATCAGCGTTGTACACATTCTTAGTTTTATAGAGCCTCTTCTTTACTGGCTCAAGCTTCAACGAATTATGATCCTGACACCTTTGTAGAAGCTACAAGCCATCTAGATTGGGAAGCAGCTATGAATGAAGAATATCGTTCACTATTGGCAAATGATACATGGGACCTTGTTCCTCTTCCAAAGGGACAAAAATTTGTTGGATGCAAATGGGTTTATAGAACTAAGTTTGGACCAGATGGAAAAGTTGATAAACATAAAGCTCATCTTGTTGCCAAGGGTTTTTCACAAGTTGAAGGCATTGACTATACTGAAACCTTCTCCCCTATTTCCAAAATGAACTCTATCCACCTTGTTATTTCCCTTGATGCCTCTTTCAAATGGGAAGTCCATCATATGGATGTTAAATCTGCCTTCTTGCATGGGGACTTGCATGAAGAAATCTATATGGAACAACCTCCTAGATTTATACAAACAAAATCCAACCTTGTATGTTGGCTTAAGAAATCCCTTTCTGGTCTCAAGCAATCCCCTCGAGCTTGGTATGCCAAAATGGATAGCTTTCTTTTAGATACTGGTTTTTCTGGGTGTGATTCTAACAATATTGTCTACACCAAGAAAGTGGGTAAGTCTCTTATCATTCTTGTTCTTTATGTTGATGATCTTATCCTTACTGGTAGTGGTCTCAGTCTTATAAACCATGTGAAGACTAGCCTTAAAAAGAATTTTGAAATGACAGACTTAGGACACTTGCATTATTGTCTTGGTCTTCAAGTCTTGCATTCCAAATAAGGTATTTCCCTTTCCCAATCCAAGTATGCTTGTGATATTCTATGTCACTTTCACATGGAAGACTGTAATCCATCCCCTTCTCCCTTTCAGTCTGGAGCCAAACTTTCAGTCACTTGTACTTCCCCTGAAGTTGATGTTACCTTATACTATTTGCTTGTATGAAAACTTTTGTATCTAACCCATACTCGTCTTGACCTTTCCTTTGGTGTTGGCCTTATTTCTCAGTTTATGCAAAACCCACATGAAAGTAATTGGAAAGTAGTTAAAAGAATACTTTGTTATGTTCAAGGTACAGTTCAATTTGGGATTCATTACAATGCAGAAGCATCTCCTCTATTGGTTGGTTTCACTAATCCCAATTGGGTTGGTGACCCTGATGATCAGAAGTCTACTGCGGGTTATGTCTTCAGTCTTGGTTATGGACCTATTACATGGGCTTTCAAGAAACAAAGTTCCATTTCTCTTTCTTCAGCAGAAGCAGAGTATCGTGGCACCATAGAAGCTAGTAAGGAAGCCTTGTGGCTTCATTAGATCCTGTCAAAGTTTGGATTTCAGTAGCAGCATCCGACTACACTTTGGTGTGATAATCAAAGTGACATTCAACTATGCAAAGACCCAGTCCAACATCAGTGCAGAAAACACATTGAACTACACATGCACTTCATTAGAAAGCTCATTCATGACCATGTTCTTGAAGTGAAATATTGTTCAACCGATGATCAAGTCGCAGACATCTTTACAAAGGCTCTGACAAAGGCTAAGTTTACTAAACTTAGATTTATGGTTGGATTTTAGGAAGTTGTCACTAAGGGTGGATAGGCTCTAATGCATCCTTCCTTCTCCTATTGTGTCATATTTGTACATCCTTCAATCCTATCCCAAGTTGTTCTTAAGGGGGGATGTTAGGATATTCCAACACATAGGAAATAGTTAATTATAACTTGATCTAGTGTAGAGTTAGGTAAAGTGTGTTTATTTACTATGTACTTTTGTAACTTACAATATGATAGTCACAATATGTTTTAGACATGAAGTGATTCAACGATTCATTCTCTCCTCAGTATTACCGACACTTGATCTGTGGCTTAACACCTGATTGGTCCATGTTCTCTATTTAAAGAGCATGGAGGTTCATTTGTAGTGTGACCATTCATGAGAGAAGCTTATGTACATTTTCTTTCTTTTACATTAATAAATTTCCTAAAGTGGTCACATTGGCTCAGGCTGTGGACTGTTTCCCTCTTTGAGAGTTTTAACTACGTCGAGAATTTTGGTGTACTGATTTGTGATCTGTTTGTGAGAGGTGTCCCTTGGTGTTCTATCTAACAAACTTACCCTGTAAATTCCTACATATATAAAGAATGTCCTGACACATAAACGAAGTTATGTAGGCTTGCCAATCTAATTTTGTCATGTCATGTTTTCTATGGTGCCTAAAATTATTACTCTATCATGGTTGCTCTCTTTTATTTCCTAAAATGATATTAGGAGTATTAGTTATTTTTGTTATGAATATCAAAAAGTTAAAGAGTTTATTGGTTTTTCTCTAACTTGATGTGATCTTAGTCTCCTTAGTGGAAAGTCGCAATTAGATATGAATGTAATTTTTTTTGTATATTATTAATACATATCTTACACACACAAACACACTCACTCACTTGCAAAACAAAAAAGGTATTTTGTTAATTTGAGCATGAAATTGGAACATCTATTTATTTTTTCTATCCACTTATCTTCGAGTGTTAAATTAATTGTAGGTATGGATAATAGAGTGCAATAATTTCTTAACTCGAGGAAATAAAGATGATAAAGCACAGGTTTAACGTACTAATAGTGGAAGGTGATGTATGTTAGATAAACAATGTCCTTCCTAATTTTTACTCTAAATTAATAACAACATAACATTCAGTGTATAAATTTGAGTGGGTCTAGTACTTAAGAACATGTGTTTCCTAACTCAAAAATTTATTTAAATTTAAGTTAATTGATTTTCTTTTATCATAAAGAAAAAAGAAAATACACATAATTTATAACAAGAGGTATTTCTCAAATTAAGACACTATAATTTAACAAAATTAACATAAAAATTAATATTTCAAACTACAATCAACATTCACAACTCTTTCCCCTTGGATCTAGGTGTTCATAACCCCTCAACCACTTGCCCCAACTTAGAGTGAACTCGCAGTCCACCTGGAATTCTCTCCCCATGGCATGATCACGCATGTTCCTTCCCTTCTTTAACCCTCATCCTTCGTTGTGTCCTCGTACACTCCAACCCATCAAGCTCCTAGCCTCCACACTATATACATTAATATTGCAGGTCATGTCAACAGTTCCGAATATCCCTCCTTCTCTTTCGGTTGTCTCAGTCCAGACTCAGTATTGCATTCCCACATGTTTGGCTCCCATGACCCCTATGAACCTTGTTCTTCTTACAAACCACATTTCCTTCCAATTCGCTCCCATGATTCGAGAACGAGGTCGGGCCTAGCATGGTGGCCATGGACGAGGGTGAGGACGCCATCCTGCCACCCTAGTAATGGAATCAGAATTGGCTTTATTCAATAATAACATCCCTACCCACATCTGTTGAAGGGTGATCGAACTAGAAATAGAGGAGGTTTGTCGTAGGGGGAATTCCCCCTAGGCTCTTCATAATCTCCTTGTCGGCCACTCTTCACAAAAGAACGAGATTGCTCCAGCACTGCCAAGAGGATTACCAACTACTCCTCCCCCAGTCGTCTCTCGCGACCTAGGCATTGCTTTCCCTCTGGATATTCTCTCACCATCATCTCATTATCCCTCTTCTTCACTCTTTTTCCCTCCTAGCTCTTCTTCACTATCCACCATTTACATTGCAAGGTGTAATTCTCCAACTAGTGACTCACGGGACACCTATCTCTAACCCATGGACGTGCAACTTCCTAGTGATAAATTATCTCCCCTTCACCCCAATCCATATGGTTTCTTTATCATGGAAGAACTACCTAAAGTTGGCCCCTTTGGTCCCGAAAACCCATAGGCTATTGGTCCTTCCAATGGAGAATGCGTTTAGTAGTAGAATGTCCATGCTCCCTCTAGCTTAAGTGGTGCTAGATCAACTTGATCGGGTCCACTAAGTTGTTGGCTTTTTTTTTATATGTATTGTCACTGATTTTTCTCACAATCCAATGTTAGATCAGTGGCAGTGGCTCTTTATGATTTTCTCTACCTAGACCTCTTGTTTTAGTTTTGTCAGACTCTTCAACTCTAACAATGGCACTAGACTTCTACTTCAAGAGTAGATCAATTGGTTTCTCCCTCCAAGGGCATATTGTCTCCCTTCTGCATCCTTTTATGGTGCCTTCGGGTCTTAACTCTTCATACTCATTTGCTTGTGCTCTATGTATTCCATTTTTGTTAATATAATGTAAATCATTTTCCAACAAAAGAAAAAGCATTCACAATCTTTCTCTTACAGTATAAGATCACTACAATAAAATTGAAATAAACTATATAAATTTAATTATTATTAACTCAAAAATCTATTTTAAATTTAATTTAATGGGTTTTCTTTTATATGGAAAAAAGTTTACATAAATATAACTAAATTAAAATCATGATGACATTTTCAGCAAATTGCATTCAAATATCACAATTTATTTCATCTTATGAAGTATCACGCTTTGGTAAAATAAATAAATAAAATTATATTTTTGCAATTTATCATATTGAAATTTTGGCAAAATAAATAAAAATTACTATATTTATTGAGAGACACCCTCCAACCCAATATGGAAGAGATATTGTAATTTCATGTCTTATACATTTTGACTCAATCAAATTACAAAAATAAATAAATAAATAAAAATAATTAATTAATATATAATTAATAATAAAACATTTTGACTCAATCAATGTACATAAAAAGTTAAAATTAATAATTATAATTATAATTAATTACGCCTAATCCATTTTAACTCCAAATCTTTTGAGGTGAAAATCTCTTTTAAATTGAAAAGAGATTTAATACTTCTAAACATTTAGTAAATCGAGAATTAAAAGAAATTAGATCTAATCATATTACAAATAAAATTTAAGGTTATTTTCAACCAATTGTAAAATGTGTAATATAAATCAAATTCTCATTAAAACTATGATGTGTGAAATAATTATTTGTGGGGATTTTTGTCGATCATATTACAAATAAAATATAAGGTTACTTTCAACCCATTGTAAAATATGTAATATAAATCAAAATCACATTAAAACTATGATATGCCAAAATTTTATTTGTGGAGTTTTTGTTTTTCCAAATAAATTAAATTTTAATAGAAAAGTAGTATAACTCGTATACTTAAAAACACATACAATACCACTAGTAGAGCTAATAGATATGGATAACTAACTGGATAACCAATTGATTAACATGAGCATCTAGAATGTTCCAGGTCCAATTATCACAAAATTACAACTGTAAAATATAGAATCTTGGAAAAGTTGGAAAAAAATAGAAATCTTGGAAAAGAGAGAAGGTGTGGCTTGCTTCCGTTCCTTAACCCGCTCTTCTTATCGATCATCTCCTACGTTCAAACCTATAAGATTTGGTTACTATGCAACTAGTTACTGGTATATCAGTGATTTTTAACTCGTAAATAAATATGGTATTCCCAGTTCTAGAATGGACAAGATGACATGTATTATTACGACATTTTGTGATGGGAAGATTATTTGTTCAAAATTTTGTAGGTAAAAATCTAGCCATATTAAGGTCTGGTGACCTAAGCCTAGTGATTTGGCTAACTCATACAACTTGACAAATAAACATAATAAAAAAAATTAAAATTAAAATTAAAAAACAAACCTGAGAATGTCTTCTAAACTTGTTAAATCTAAAAATTTATCAATGATTTTGTGTCAAACCTTGAGTATTATTTAACAATAAAAAAAATTTTAACAATCCACATGCATGTTTCTATAGTAAACTTATATTTTTATGCATATATACAACATATTTAAAAATTTACATTGCTATGTATCATGTAAACTAATATCTATAATACTACATCATTATGCCTATTTATATAGAGCAATTTTACATAATGTGTAATTACTCTTTCTTCTTTGTATGGATCAGTTCCAATATATTTATTGAAGATTCTGTCCCTGGACTACAAAGCAGAGCCTCCAATTGTTCATCTTCATTGGTGTCTTCACCTTTTTCTGACTGGTCCGTAACCTGCCTACTCAACCCAGAGGTGTTGATATTAGGATCAGAAACAACATTACCAACTAGTGGTTGTGTAAGTGACATTGTTGATGCAACATCTGAAGCAATGTTACCAACTCTTGGTGATAGCATATATGGCAGAGTTACAGCTTGCAAAAGCTCTTGTGATTTGATCAACTGAACAACCCTGTTGGACAAATGAACATTAAACATGGGATCATTAGAATATGGACCCGTAGGATATAAATTACTGGAAGTTGCAGTAGTAGTTGTTGCATTTGATTGCTCGGCAAAAAGTTGTGGCCTCGACTCAATAGTATCACCAGAACTACTAGTTGCACTGCGCCACCCCGTGGGGAATATTTCAATACTACTAGTATAACTAGTTGTGTTGGGATCAATAAGTGGATTAGAAGAAAAAATTGGCATCAAATTACTTTCAATAGAAGGAAGGGGATGCAGATATTGGGTACCACTTGTGGATTGTTCAGCCAGTTGTCCTTGTTGTTGTTGCTGCTGCAATATATGAAATCTGGGATATTGATAAGTTCTTGATTGTTGAGTATCTAATCTGGGAAATTGATAAATTCTTGATTGTTGAGTAGGTAATAAAGGATCAGGATGAAACTCAATGTTACTCCCAATATTCATGTTCTCTGACCTACTAACAGAAGTCATTGCCAATCTTCTCATTCGTTTTGATTCTGCGATCTCAGTTTCTAAATCTTCTACTTCTGAGAAACGCCTTAACCTTCTCACAGGATCACCAACGTTGATATCAACTTTAGCAATAGATGGCTGATCTTTAGAATATTTTTTTCCTCCTAGAGTAAAGTAATTATTGCAATCCAAACATCTGTATCTAGCCTGCAAAACCTGGGAGGAATTGTTATCAAAGTATCTGAACTTGGTATTCTGTTGATGACAAATGTTGCACGTAGGCTTAACTCCAGACTCTTTCAAAGCTTTTCTTAATTCTTCATATCTAGGCATCTTATACACAGGATTTGGAACACGAATCTTGTATGGGCCATTGATGTGAGGAGAACCTTCAATCTGTGCTTCTGGCATATAAGTTCGAATCAAGTCTATCAAATTTTCATCCATATTCCACTACTAAATTCTGGTTGTAAATAACAAGTATAAAGATGAGATTTAGATTATGAATTGTATTTATATTTTTCTAACAAATTTAATGGCTTTTTTTTAACTTTATAGAAATAAAGCAAAAAATATATTTTTATTAATTTTATAAACTTATCTAATTATTTATTTAATATCTAAAACAAATTTTTTAAATTTTTTAACTTTTTCCAATAAAAAAACATTTTCTTTTTATAAATAGAAAAAGAAGTCCACTCCATATATTCCTATCAATAACCGTAAATATTCCTACCATACTTTGGGGACAAAAATACACCTAGATTTCCTATACATATACCTTAGTGCTCATAGATTCCCTATCTTATCTGTAAGAGTGCTACTGTATTCGACCCTTTCTTAATTACAAAATAGAAATCAGTTTCAGGTCTACAAGTTCAGGTTTATCAATAAAAAGGATGTCACCAACATAAAAATTAGCAAGTTCAGGTTTATCAACATATATTATCAATATATACTCTAGTGTGATGAAGTATATTACTTTCACGATATATGTAATTTTTTATAATTATATTATATATTAAACTTTTTTTAATATATGTAAATTTGGTTATTTATTATGATATTAATTAAATTTGTTTATTTATTAAGATATTAATTAGTAAAATTTAAAAAATATTTTTATAATATTTTCAAATAAATATTTATTATTTAAAATTATATATTTGTATTTTTTAAGTAAAATATGTGTTAAATTTAGATTCATTTCATATATATGTAATTTAAAAAAATATCTATCAATATAATATTTTTAAAAAAATAACTAAATAATATTTAAATAAATTTTATAATTTTTAAAAACATTTTAAATAAATTTTATAAAATTTGTATTTAAAAATATCATGTAAAAAAATTAATTAATAAATATGTTCAATTTTACTTTTGAAGTTATATTATTAAGTATATGTACATAACTTCAAGTCTTATTAGTGCAACCTGTTCAAGATGGGCTTCTTTTGCAAGTCGAATGAGGATCAAACCTAGTGGGGGTGGTTGTGCCATGTGTTAAGGGGAGGAGACATGCTAAAAATCTAGTCAGCTAAGGGTTGGTGTGACCCATGTCGGGTGTTATCTCCCAGTGAATTGGATGACTTAAATACCCTAGGGGGTTGGTGTGGCCCATGGTTGGTGCTATCCCCAGGTGAATTAGATGACTTCAATACCCCTAAGGGGTTGGTGTGGCCCATGTCGGGTGCTATCCTCGAGTGACTTGGATGACTTAAATACCCCAGGGGGTTGGTGTGGCCCATGTCAAGTGGTATCCCCGATGACTTGGATGACTTAAATACCCCAAATCAAAGCTCCTCAAACTTAGAAGATCACAGACAACTTTACAAACAAAAAAATATTTATACATAAGTATTTTAAAATTAAAAAATAATATTTTTTATTTAAATATTAAATTTTAATATTAATACAACCAAATAATCTCTATATAAAATTTTAATCATATAAAAAATAGCAATGTTTATAGCATTGATGAAATGGATTTAAATAACTAAATTGTAATATAATAAAAATATTAATAAATTAATTAATAAATATTTATTTATTTTTTATTTAATTGATAGTGTAAAATTAAAATATAAATAATAAAATAAAATTATATAAATAGAATTGAATTATCTCTTTATATAGACTATTAGTTAAAAATTTTATTTTTTATATTAATTGAATATTTCTTTAAAATTTTAATATCAATCTAATAAAATTAACAAGTTTTTCTTAAAAAAAAAGTACTAGTCACTTATTATAACTAAAATAAAGTGAATAAAATTAGTAAATATTTTTGGAGATGTTACCAAATATATTAAAACTAAAATCAAGTTAAATAAATTTTGGCAGCTTTGAAGGTTAAAATTGCCATGAAGTAAAAATCTTGAGTCCCAACTAAACTACTACTAAAACCATGTCTTAAAAAGCAAATACTGCTAAAACAAATAAAATAGCACTGAGGTCCAACTAAATCCACTACCATAACCATGCCTTGAAAAGCAAATAACAAAGCACACCACCCTCCACAATGTCACACATGTTCCAACTATTTCCACTACTAAAACCATGCCTTGAAAAGCAAATAAGAAAGCACACCACCCTCCACATTCTCACAAAGCTAAACATGAGCGAGGATAAACTTAACATTTTTATATGTAACTCACCCCTTCTTTTTCTCCAATGTGTCTTGTCTTAACTATAGCCATTTATTGTTCCTATCTCGTGGATTTTACAAAAATCTATAAGCACTCTATATTACCTAGTACATTTGAATGGCGCATGTTCATTTAAACAAAGGTTTAGTGGATTCGAAGATGGTTACAATGTTAAAACATAAATTTTCACATAAGGGAAGGGAGGGTTAATTATTAAACCCCGTAAATTCATTTTCGAATACATTTTTGTTAATTATTTTTGAAATCTATGAAAGCAATTATGTTCAGATATAAATTCAAGGTTAGATTAAACATAGATCGAAAGTTATTGATCTCAACATAATTTTTATTAGTTTTATATTTAATTAATGTGGATATAGAAGTGTCCTATTATATTAGGTTGATTTTTTTAATAAAGTTAAATTTGAGTTAATTATTTTTTAGTTTCAATGTTGATTTTTTTATAAAGTTAAATTTGAGTTAATTATTTTCTAGTTTCCATGTTTGTTAGGGAGGGAGAAATTAAATTTTAGTATGATTTTAAGCTATGAAAAAATTTAGGGATAGATTAAATATTATTTTTCTCTATTACATATATTTTTTGAGGTTTTGTGGAGCTTATATGAGAGCATAAATAACCAAAGATTTATGGAAAAAAATAAGATTGAATTTTTCATTTAAATTAATTTTATTCAAAATTTACATTTTTAAAGATTTTATTTTATTATTTTCATTTTTTTCAACAAAAAAGTTTAATGTTGAATATTCAAAATATTTATGTATTTATTTTTTAAATTCAATACATCATTTATATTTCAGCATAATGAAATATATTATTCCTTATTTGATTAATATATTTACATCTAGTGTGTTTCTTTTTTAAATTGATCAGGTTAGGCATTTGTATGCTTTTTTCATTTATGTTTAATATCTATTCAAAATTTAATTGGAATGAAATGGCTGCCATTATAAATAACACGTCATAGAAAACCTTGTTGTCATCACCACCGAGTGTGAACTTTGGTGGGGTAACAGTGAAGGAGGCTCTCACTCCCTCCTTCAATCTGGGACCCACAAATGAAACATATGAGGCAAAGGATGATCTTCACAACCAAGACCTTAGATCAGCTTTCTTGATCACTTATAATTCACCATGAAGATGATGTCCCTTAATCTGAGAGGGTTGGGATCTGCCTCAACAAAAATATTCCTCCAATATCATATAAGATCCAACTCTTCATTTATTGTACCACTTCAAGAAACAGTGTGCTCAAAGGTGAAACCTTTGGAGATCCTGCTCTCCATATTTCCATCATGACTGGATGTGCATCTAATTCTAGTGGAAACTCAGGGGGGCTTGCTACCATTTGGGACCCTTATTATTACACTTTCCAGGCCTACAATTTAAAGACCAAAATAATTATAACTGGTCACAGTCATGGCAAGAATAGTAGACTACACATCTTAAATCTATATGCACCATGCTCTAATCGTAAGGCTTATTGGGATATGTTTGATGTGTCCAACTTGCTAGACTTACATTCTTTGATAGTGGCAGGGGACCTAAATTTTACTCTAAATGTTGGTGAGTGTTGGGGAAACAAAGCAAATTCTAACCCCTTATCTAGTTTTTTCTTCGACCTCCTGGATAGAAAGGCTCTGCATGACATTGTCCCTGCACCTTTGGGGCCTACTTGGCACAATGGGAGGTTGGGGCCAAAGAGTATTTCCAAAAGAATCAACATATTCTTGGTGGATCCTCGATTGTACCAAAAGCTGAATCAAATAAAATATTGGTCTTCTTATTCAGAAATATCAGACCACGAGGCCATTATGTTAGAATGGGTGGGCGAGCTGGGGGTTGTTAAGATCTCATTCAAGTTCAACATGAATTGGGTCAAAGAGCCAGATTTTCATGATATGATATACCAATCTTGGGCTCAACCAGTTTTATCTGTTGCTAATGATGCCACATTGAGTTTACTGGAGAAACTCAGACGCCTAAAAACATTGGTCAAATCATGGGTCAAAAATCAGAGAGTGGAGATTAGAAAGGAACTATTACCAATTGATCACGAAATTACAATGAGGTTGGACCCAATTTCCCCTGGCCTCTACTGTGAATTATTACATAGGCCCATCTTATAACGGGTATATAGAAAAGACAAAATTTTAAAGATGCAGGAGGATGAATGGTGTTTGAAAAGCACATTAGCATGGATTAAAGGAGGAGATCGTAACATTAAATTTTTCCATCGAGTGGCATCCAAAAGAAGACAAATTAATTGAATTTGGTCTATCGAAGATGATATTGGACATACTATGTCTACTCCTAAGGAGATTAAAGAAGCAGTTTTCCTTTTTTTCAAAATTCAATTTCTAGATAGTGGGAAAGATCATATAGAAGAAAAAATGGATCTTTCTAATAGTTTCTTGAACTGGGTAACTGAGGAGGATTTTGCATTGATAGATGCCCATATGTCTAATGGGGAGGTACACCAAAAACTTAAGGAGATGGCAATGGACAAGAGGCTTGGTCCCGATGGCTGGCCTAGCGACTTCTTTCTTCACTTTTTTTATTTGATGGGGTTAAATCTGGTGGGGATGGTGGAGGTTGTCAGGATTTTCGGGTGTATCTCAAGTGCAATCAACTCAACCTTCTTAACTCTGATTCCTAATATTTCGAATCCTAAGTCTCTCTTAGATTATAGGCCAATTTATTTATGTAATTTTGTCTACAAATTGATGTCCAAACTCACCGATAATTGTGTCAAAAACATCATTTCCCCACACATTTCATTGGAGCAATTCGGTTTTTTGTCTAATAGGAGAATACAAGATGCAGTGGCCATTGCCCAAGAATGTATCCATTCGATAAAATCAAGGAGAAGAAATCATGTATTATGAAAATTGATCTAAATCAGGCTTATGACTGTGTAGATTGGGAATTCCTCACAATAATACTTTATAAAATTGGGTTCAAGCTTAGGCATGTTTGATGGATTATGGCATGTGTTTCATCGACTTCATTGGCGGTTCTTATGAATGGGGAACCCACAAATTTATTCAAAATGGGCAAAGAGCTGAGACAAGGATGTGCATTGTCTCCTTTGTTATTTATTTTAGTTATGGATGCTTCTAGCAGAAGTCTTCAGGCTATGAAGGAAACAAGGGTTATTTTGGGATGTAAGATTTCCAGAAATAGTTTGTTATCACTTCTACTATTTGTAGACAACATACTCTATGCTGGAGAGGCAAAAATAGTTGAATGGGAATCCTTTCACAAGTCTTTTCAAAACTTTCACAGGGCTTTTGGACTCTATATAAACAGTGAGAAATCTAAGCTTATTTCAGATGAGGATGACTCTCCAGAGATAATTGGTATTGCATCCATGTTTCGGGTGAAGATCTGATTTTTATCTCAGGGTTTTAAATATTTGGGATGCATACTGAAACTGAACAAGTATAAAATATCAGATTGGGAATGGATCATTACAAAATTCAAGAGGACTTTGCTCAAATGGGACCATAGATGGCTATCTTTGGGAGGTAGATTAATTATGGTTCGAGTTGTTTTTCAAGGAATCCCAGTGTTCTAGATGCTCATTTTCCAAATTCCACATGCTATCATCAAAAACATTGAGTCTATTATTGCAAAGTTTTGTGGTCTAGATCGAGTCCCTATAAAAATATTCCACTTATTGGGCTAAATCTTATCTCTAGACCAAGGAAAATTTTAAGAACCACCATAAATTTATATGTATAATAAATGGGCGAATCCCCATGATACATAAGAAAAATGGGAGGCGATTTTATCACTAATATAATATATGTATGTATGTAGTATGTATGATGTTGATATATATATATGGATATATATTTGTGAATCTCTCACCGATTATTTCTTGTAAAGTCATGGCGAATCTTTCACTGAATTATAAAATCTTGTAAGATCTTGGAAAATCTTTCACTGAATAATAAAACATTGTGAAATCTTGGCAATGTTTTGTTAAAGTATGAAACCATATATGATAATAATAAAACATATTGATTAAATTGTAATATACTAACATACATGTTTGGAAAAAAGAAACATAATTTTCACTTCCTTCAAACAATGTTGCAAGTTTCAATGGCATGTTTGTCGTGGTAGGAGAGATTAATGTTTTCTCTACCACTTTTATCAAGCTACCACTTTTGCCAAAGCTATCAAATTTTTCTTTCTTATTTCATAGACTCCAACTGCAAGATAATAATAATAAAAAAAAAAACCACATCAAGTTTGTTTACCCCAACACGCCAACAAGTAGCAAGCCCCAACTATATAATATAATGAAGTAGTAGGCATCCTGAAGGCCTGAAAGGGATCTAATGAGAAGAAGTGATCATTGTCAGAAGCCTTCCAATCAATATATAAATGTATAAATGTAGATTTATTATTATTTTAATTGGAAATCTTCAATTAAATTAAAAAAAATAATTATGTCTCTCCCAATCTAAATTTCTTATTAGCATAATTCACTACCTTCATACCATTTTTAACAGGGTTGTAACATGTGGATTAATTTCCTTTTTGGTGCACAATTTCCGCCTTTTAGGACAATATGGTGCAGTGACCCAACCCCTACAAATCATTACGACAAACTAAGAATAGTAGAGAAGATGAAAGGTTGTATAAACTAACATATTTTTCAAACAACTAATCCAAGATCAGTACCTTAACTTTTTCATGAAGATATCATATTGAGAATGTTTGAAAAATGGTGGCAAATTTGGGCAGCGACTATCTCTCTTCTGCGAGGGTGATGTGGAAAGAGTGAAGATTTCATTGTTTTGAATTTTTTTTGTTAAATCATAAAAAACCAATATTAATGGAGATATCAGTATTTTTTACTAAATTTTGTGAAGTGACTAAATGTAGCTTTAACCAATTCACCTTAAGATTTTTTTTTACAATATAATTTCTTAAGTCTATTTAATATCTTCATTATCATAAAAACCAACCTATATCCATCTTAACTCCACATCTACCACTCTTAGAGGGATGAAATTTATTTATCCCTCCTAGCACTTGGTAGACCCGGAATTTAAGATGGACTAATTGATAGAATTTCCCTTTTAAATAGTCTTGCTCACATGAATACCATGGTATTACCATGGGTAAATACCATGGGTTATCATAAACTTGGAGCTTAAAAACTACTATTAGTAATTTATAAAAAATAATAAAATTAATAATTGATTTTTAGTTTATTTTTTTATTTTAGCCAAGTTAAAATGTTTAAGTGACATTAAATTACAAGATCCATTTTTACTGTTGATCTACCAAGCCCCCAGAGGGATCAAATATTTTTTCACTCTGTGTTAGTTTGCATATCATGATATTTGATCCGGAGTAAATATGGATCTATGCTAGTTTAATTCCCCACTTTAAATACGGGGCATTCCATATGAATACCATGGGTCAATACCATGTGCCATCTTTATTTTTATTAATACTAATATTAGGGTTAATAA
>APFE031116493.1:0-10902 GCA_000404065.3 Pinus taeda
ATGCCACCTACAACACAGAAGGAGGTAAGAAGTTTCTTGGGATATGCAGGCTATTACAGACGCTTTATTGAAAATTTTAGCAAAATAGCACAACCTTTGTTTAAACTTCTAGCACGAGACATTGAATTTCAATGGACTACTAGCTGTCAAAATGCTTTTCAAATTCTAAAAGATAAATTGTCAGTGGCACCTATACTTCGTGGACCAAATTGGTCTTTACCATTTCATATTTCCACTGACGCATCTGATACAGCAATTGGCGCTTCTTTAGGACAGAAAGAAAATTTGCTTCACTATGCAATATACTTTATTAGTAAAAATCTGACACCTGCAGAAGCAAACTATACAGTCACTGAAAAAGAAATGTTAGCTGTAATACACGCAGTAAACAAATTCAGGCATTACATAACAGGATATCAAGTGTTTATTCACACAGATCATTCAGCAATAAAATACTTGATGAACAAACCCATCACTAATGGGCGAATTACAAGATGGCTCCTGTTATTGCAAGAATTTAACATTACAATCCAAGACCGACCCGGTAAGGAAAACCAAGTGGCTGACTTTCTGTCCCGCATCCAAACACCAGAAGACCCAAATCC
Organism: Pinus taeda; assembly: GCA_000404065.3. Taxonomy (NCBI): domain Eukaryota; kingdom Viridiplantae; phylum Streptophyta; class Pinopsida; order Pinales; family Pinaceae; genus Pinus; species Pinus taeda. Next base: position 606 of record APFE031116493.1, read on the forward strand.
TGTGATAGATAACTTCCCGGATGAACATCTATTTGCAATCACAGTAAAAACCCCTTGGTTTGCTGATATTGCAAATTACTTGTCATCTGGACAATTTCCAAATCACTTTACAAGCAAGCAAAGAAAGAAGATAATTAGAGAAAGTTCTAGATATAGCTGGGTAAATGGTGATTTGTTTTATACTGGTTCTGATCTAATGATTCGAAAGTGTGTACGTGAAGATGAAATACTAGATATACTTAGAGCATGTCATGACGAACCATGTGGTGGCCATTTTGCAGACAAACGAACAGCATACAAAGTGCTGCAATTGGGCTATTACTGGCCATCTATCTTCAAGGACTCCAAGGCATATGTCAAACAGTGTGACAGTTGCCAAAGAGAAGGGAGACCCATCCTGTCAGATGAAATGCCACTAAGGCCTCAAGTCCTCATTGAGCCATTCGAACAATGGGCACTTGATTTTGTGGGACCCATTAATCCGTCGTCAAATGGAAAAAGATACATTCTTGTATGCACAGATTATGTAACAAAATGGGTCGAGGCCAAAGCAGTAAGCAGAGCGACAGAGGACACAATGGTTACTTTCCTCTTTGAAGAAATTTTTGTGCGATATGGAGTACCAAGACAAATAGTGACAGATCAAGGAGCGCAGTTTACCTCAAAATTAGTGCGGGATCTGACAGAAAAATACAAGATAAAGCACAGAAAATCTACTCCGTATCATCCGCAAGCAAATGGTCAAGTAGAATCCACAAACAAGGTCTTAGAAAATATTATGACTAAGACAGTGCAGCTTAATCGAAAGGACTAGTCTGAAAAACTCAAGGATGCATTATGGGCTTATAGGATCACATGGCGAAATACAACTGGTTTTAGTCCATACCAGTTGGTGTATGGAAAAGAAGCCTTACTGCCCATTGAGTTTCAAATACAAACCTACAGATTAGCAGCACAGTTGGGCATGGATCTCACCGAGGCACAACAACAAAGAATCATGGAACTAAACCAATTGGATGAAAAGCGTCAACAAGCAATTGAACAGACAACACTAGTACAGCAACAGAGGATGAAATGGCATGATCGATACATCAAAACCAAGACATTCCAGAAGGGAGACTGGGCGTTATTATTCGACTCCAAATTCAGGGATTTCAAAGCAAAATTTACAACACATTGGCTGGGGCCATATGAAATTGAGGAAATCTTCGACAATGGAGCTATGAGGATAAAGACCATCGACCAGGACCCCACCTCATTTGTTGTCAATGGTCATAGGCTGAAAGTCTATCATCAGCCTATTAGCAAAGAGATATTTATGAAACAACTGATCCAAGAAAATGGACTGGAAATAATGGCTATGCCATCTTCCAGTTCTGAAAAAGCATAAAAAATATGTATAGTTAAAAAAAACAAAATAAAAAAAAGAGAAAACATATATGAAAACAAAAAATAAAAAATAAAAAATAAATAAAAAATAAAAAATAAATTGTTTGCTAGTGAAAACCAGGCAACTGGCACTCAGCAAACATGAATTCATAGAGGAAAACCAGGGAAACCTGGACTCTATGAATTCTCTATTCTTGTGTTACTACTCTTACTTAATGTCAAGGCAGGGCCTCTCAACAGTTGACTTGAGGACAAGTCAAACATTCAACGAGGGAGAGGATTATAGCAAGCCTTTAGCTGTTACAGCCAAAGGATTGTGTTGTCCACTTTGAACCTGAAGCAAACTTGTTGCAGCAGAACCAGATCAGAGCTGAGACAATATACCGGAAGCATTGCAGAGGGACCTGAGAAATACTATTGCAGAGGGACCTGAAGCAAACAAGTTGCAGCAGATTAAATCATTCCAGAAAGAAAAACATTGCGAAGGGACCTGAAAGAAAAACATCATTCAAAGGGACCTGAAGGAAACAACAGCAAAAGAGCATAGTAAACAAGAAGCAGAAATAAAAAGCTACTTTTCATTTGTCCAAACATATTTTGGATCCAACATTCCACCTGTATAAACAGCATCAAGGAGCACCTGTACAAACAACAGCAAGGGAGTATATTTTACGCCATTTTGTGCTTAAAATTTCAAATTTTGTAGGAACTTCTAGTTTTGATTTAATTGAAGTTAATATCTACAAATATTCATTAACATTATTTCCCACATATATACCCTAAATCCCCTATTTCATATTCCATTCCATTCATATCAAATTTCCCTAGATATTTTTCATTGAATGCAAAATGATCAAACTGGGACCACTCTTGTACCTGCACATGAACCAAGAGCATTAGAATGATTATAATTTTAAAACATGACCCCAATGGTCATTTTTAAAATTATAAAGGCGATATTATATGTTATGCACTAAAGTATTAAAGCATTTGGAAAGAAACATTATGGTTATAAGGCGCTCAGATTATTATAAAAGACATAACCTAATAATGTTAGAAGGAAATATGCATATGACAAAAGGTTATATATAAAGTGCATATATATTAAAAGACATAGGGTTATAAAAGAAACGAAGGAAACATATTTATAAACCCTAATAAGTGCAAGCATATAATACAAAGGACGCGGGCAATGCAAGTCATATATGGTCATAAGAGAATACGACTATGGTATATATGTATGCAACATAAAGCAAATGCGCATATATATATTGGAAAACATAAAACAATGCGCAATACAAATCAAAGGCAACTATGGTATATCTATTTGTCATGGCAATTATGAAAACGACAAAGGGTTGCAACACGGTGATATAAGGAGGCTATATGCAGTGGTGGAGAATGATATTAAAACGACGCCATATCAACCAACGATCATTGCAAAGAAATGGTTATACGAAAGGTATGAGAGCAATGAGTCAAACAAACGGCGCACAGGTCCGGTCTTGCCACGGTGTATGAAGGCTGAAGACCGATTGGTTGGAGGAACGGCGGCAGGTATGCATTGAACCAAAGAAAATACGGCCATCCTCATGACTCAGTCGGGCGACTGAGTCAATGAGGACGGCCCTGTCACCATTACCACCATCTAATGAAAACCAGGTACCATAGCAAACGGTCATAAGAGTCTCCCCTGCCCAATTCAAACCCATTTCTTCATCGCCAAGAGCTCAGAGGGTCGGGGTTGAGAGCAGAGCAGTAAAGGAAGGTCGGAGAAAGCCTGAGAGAGCTTTAAGAAGAATTCTACATTGGACGCCGAAGTTGGTAAACAACACGGTAAGCTTATGCATGATTTGCGCTCGGCGAACTAGAGATAAACTAGAATCTGCCATTACTCACAGGGTTTGCTTGTTGACAGCAGTTTGACAGCCCGAAAAGGAGGGGATTCGATGGTTGTTTACCTCCCGCGCGGCCAGTGACAGCCAGGTAATACCAAAAATCCGGGATATCTCTTCGTGTTAACAGCACATAGGATTAAATGCCTCCGTTTTTAATTGCATAAACAATGGAAATGAATCGGCCAGCACTCCAATTCAAGGGTTGCATGTATTACACAATAGAGAGCGTGAGGATTGTATGCATATAATGCGCCAAGGGAAATTAAATAACTGAGTATAAACATTGTTGAACTGGAGTCATATCTTTTTGTTGAAAGCCGCCAAGTGTATATATATATATGTTGCCATTGCACCATCGATTGTCACCAAAGGCCATAAGGGTTGTAATCCAGAGCTGCACCAAACAACATGCGGGCATGTTTATTTAATTTGACTGTTGAATATATATGAACGGGTGTGCAGTGGAAGAAACACCGAAAAGGAAGCAGGGGAATGCTGTAGTTGCCATAATCAACCGCGTCCATTTTATTGAATGACTCATGTTTGTGCCTATCAAACCATTCGAAACCGTCCTTAAATTGATTTGTTTGATTGCAATTGTTTGTTGCCAGACCACGTTGCATGGTCATGCCCTGAGGCCGAGAGAATTGATTAAATTTTTTTAATTTTTGCATGTTTGCCATTCGATGAACAGAGGCCGAGCGTATGTGAAAGCCCTCTAGGTTCATGCGTTTTTATACACAGTGATATTTTGAGGAGAGGCCGAGAGTGCAATTGTCTATATATTCAATCATGGGTTTCAAAAAAATTTGTGCAGTTGTAGTCAAACTTCTGAGAGGCCAAGAGTGAATTGTCTGTATATTCAACCATGGTTTCAAAATTTTTGTTAAAAAAACAGTGCAGTTTGTACTCAAACTTTGGGAAGGCCGAGAAGAAAATTTGTTTTACATTATACAGTCATTAGAAATACAGAGAATGTTTTGAGGCCAAGGAAGAATTTTGATTATAAATACACAGAGGATGTTTAGAAGAGACTAAAAGCAAAAAAATTTCTTATGCTTTTAGTAATCATGTTGTTTTGATTGAAAAACATGGTTAGTTTTGTTTGTGTATTTATGATTTAAATATACAGGGGACAGAGTATTGATCATGGGTATTCAGATTGGTATGCTTTGAAACAGGGATTTGACACAGGTTTATACAGAGGAAAGACAGCAGAGACTTAAAGTTGAATCAGAAAGGGCAGGTAAGCCTCATAGCTTTTACGATTTCATTTAGAAACAATAATCATTATCCTTGTCAAATATGAAATTAGTAACAGCTAAGGATTACATTTATTGGTTCACAGAGATAATGACGAACCGGGTAGAACCCAAATTTCACATAGAGCAATGGGGAAAAGAAACAATAGAAAAGCTATATCAGTCAGGCATGATAGGTTTCCTTCAGAAATTTAATGGTCATTCAGAACAAATTACTAAAGAGTTTATCAATAATTTCAGTCAAGATAAAACTCAGATAGGTGAACTCAGTATCCCAGTGACTCAGGAATTCTTGTCCAAAGCCCTCAACTTACCTATGGTAGGAGAAAACTATCATAAGGGTCTGCATTTCAAGGAGAAAGCTTGGACTTTCTTCCTTGAAAAGAACAGGAAAGGGACCTTTGATAGAGCTAAGGGGATACCTCGTGAATGGTTCAATGAACCATGGGGAGAGTTAGTTATGATCATTCAGAAATTTTTGACTTGTGACCGACAGTATAGTATTGCTCATCTGTACCATGTTAGATTGCTGCAGCACAGAAAGGGAGATGGTAGAATAAATTTGCCATATTTATTATATAAGAGTCTTGTTAAAATGATCGAAACAGTGAAACAGGAAAATAAGCCAAAGGCCACACAGGTATATCATCAAGGGTTGATTAAAATCTTGGTAGAATATCAGGTGAAAGAAACAGGGTTAGATTGGCAGGAATTTATGCATAGACATCACTTTACTGAACATTTTGTTGATATGCAAGATAAAGTAGAACAAGAGGATAGGAGTATGATGAACTCTCCTTTCTATCCTAGAACCAGAGCAAAGAAGTTAGCTATGCATGAGATTGATCCATCTATTTCTGTTCCTAGGACTAGAAATTCTGTTGATTTTGAAAAGGAGGTAGAAGCCTATTCTCCTAGGAGACCAGAAGAACAAGAACCCCTTGAGAGAGATTCTATATTTGACAATGATGCAGGTGAATCTTTGATGAAAACTACTCAAGATTTTGAAAAAGAACTGAATATGGCTAAGATACAAGACTTAACAGATCAGCTTGGAATAAGTAAAATTGTTGAGAAGCAATTGAAACAGGAGAATAAAGCTCAGAGAAAAGAAAATGCAAAGTTAACAAAAACAAATGATAGACTACAGGAAGAACTAAACAAGTTAAAAAGAAGAAATGAGTTGCTCTCTAAACAAGCATTTAAGTGGCTGAAAGATAAAAACACATGGCAGGCTAAGTATGAAAAGCAGAAGGTCAAAGCAGCAATCTTAAAGGCCAAACAGGGATCAGAACTTGATTATGTGGACAGGGAAACCGATACAGGCACAGCATCTACTTCAGGAGGCAGAAGGTCCAAGAGAAGCAAGCAAGCATGGGGACATGCTTGAACATAAGCATGGGAGAGATGTTGGGCTCCAAATTTGATCTCATTTTGCTTTAATAAACATATCTAGTTATCCACTTATCCCTCATTTTCATCTCATTCATCTCACTTTAATGAATATTTGATGTTTAAACAGGTATTTAACTTTGATTTATCAAATGCTAAAGTTTTTATTAAAGTTTGAGTTTTAGTGCAATTTTGGCAGTTTTAAGAAATTCCCATAATCACTTCATGACTGATATGGATGCAGGCCACCTCAGCACGAATGGGATGCATGAATAGAAGGCTTGGGAACTAGGACTAAGCTACCTGTGCTTGGTTTCAGGAGAACGAGTTTTCTTATGCCTTTTTGGAGCTAGTCAATCATGACTAGTCATCCAGAAATCCCATTTAAATAGGGCTGTTTTAGGATTTCCTGATTTTAGTCATATATTTTGGGATGAGGAAGTTGGATTCGACCTGGATAGGTGGATTAGGATAGCTATGTTTGTTAGAGAGATTTCAGATCAGTTGGTTTCATAGACTCATTATTTAAGAGCCACATTTGATGGCTCAACACACTTGACATTTGACATTGTTATGTTGTAATATTTTCGGTGTGAAGACTTGAAGTTGGAGACTTATGTTACTTTTATTTTTCTGAGCAATACATGGATGGTTAACTGATCTAAGCTTCTGATATCATCTCCATAAGTGTGCAAGGCAAGGGTGGAGGGCCCCCACACCAAGCTAAGTACACTTCCAATTTAGACTAGTTCTATTTCATTGCAATTCTGGTTGATGTTAGCTTTGGTTGTTCAAAGTTTTATTTCAGATAGCATCATGTTTATTGATTTCATTTATTAATGGTTTCCTCATCATCTAATTGAGTTGGCAAGCAAGTGCTCAAGTTGAGCATTCTCTCTTTGAAATGATGCATTAGATTTAGTCCTTCATTTACATGCAACAGTTTGTTTCTATTCAGCTTTATATCTTAAGATGAATAAGTTATTATGGAAAACTTTGAATGTCTCTTAAGTTAAGAGCTCCTTTTCATGTATGATTTATGCATCTTGAGTCTTTAATTATAGTCTCTAATTCATTGAAGTCATAATTGAGGTGAGAGCAGGTCTCTTGAGTCAAGAACTCTTTCAGTATTTCCTCTTTTAAGCTTGTTGAATTATGAGTTTTTGATATATGTTTCCTTAGTTTCTTTTGCCATTTATCTTTCAAAGTATAGTTACATTCGATCTTCATAAATAATGGATTTGCCTCTAAGTTTCACAAACCCAGATTGATAATAATACTTGCGTTAATTTAGTCACATAAATTAGCTCAACACTGCCCTCCCAAAATGGATGGCCTATATTCCTTATGACCTCCCTGTTGCTGCAACTACTATTTCAGCAGCTCATTCTATTCCTGTAATTTGGCTCTTTGACTGCTTTCTATGTGTCTCACCATGGCCAACTCTTTTCTTGATTCTTTGAATTGTTCTTCCAAGTGGCCTATGTCTGCAACACCCTTGGATTTGGAAATCGTCATCCACGTGTGGTTCCTAACACGTTCTAGTTCCAATGCACACAAAAGTGGCACAACAAACTTCTGTGGGATGATCTTCCCACTCTCTAACAGGTTGTAATATGAGCCCAAGCTAGGCTGAGGTCTTGGTTCCAGTATCTCCTTGGTATTTTCTTCTCCCTATGATTGTTTGGCTGCCTTCTCTTCCAATTTCTCAGTCTCTTTTAACTTAGCTAGAGTTCCCTGTAGAGATGTTTCAGCTTCCTGTAGAGCTGCCTTTGAGTCCATCATCCTAATTCTCTCTCTCTAGATGGAGATTTTTGGGCTTCCTCTTTCATGGGTGATAGATATCTTTGAAGAAGACTCTTTTTTTGGTTTCGTGGTTGTGTCCACAATTACAATTGGTTCCTCTGATTGTGGCTGGGTTTGAGGGCCGCGTCCGTTTGTGATCCAAATCTGAAGCCGGTAGAACTACATCCGACTTCCGTTTCCTAGATCTATTGTTTCTAACTGCTTTCGGGCCGAGAAGACTGCTCTGTTGTGTTAGGAGCATCTGTTCCAGTGAGGAACCCCTTTCGTTTCACGCGAAAAGGTTTCTGGTAGCCCTAGCTACGTCATTTTTAAGATCTGGAGGTATAGAGTGTTTATTTGCAGTTTCTAGTTATTTTCTCTCTGTTTATTATTTCGGTTAATTTCGCTTTTTTTTTATTACCGGATCTATACTTTCATTTCTTTGTATGCTCTTTGCCCTGCGACTCTATGCGATCTGGGCAAATTAGAAATAGAGAGAAAGGATTTTTCTCATGCGTATGCTCTTTTCCGTTGTGCTTTAGTGTGATCTCGGAAAATCAGAAACATTGAGGAAAATATTTAGTTTCTGGGTAAAGCTAACTTTAAGTTGTAAGGGTTTGTTTTTTTTTTTTTTATGTCCATGCTGGGTTTTGTGTTTTGTAGGGAAAAAGATATTTCTCAAGCAAGCACGCAACCCAAAGCTTCAGTGACCAAAATAATCAAAGCCCCCCCCCCTGCCCCTCTCTCTCTCTCTCTAACTTTTTGTTTAGCTCACTTGGTTCAAAGCTAATTTATGAGAGTAAAGGTCTTGAGTTCAAGTCTCCTTTTTGTTGGGAAAGGGGGCGTTTTTTTTTTTTTTTCCGCACATTCCCACACTTCGTCGGTGCCTTCATCAACTTTTCTTCAAAAAGCCATAACTTCATCCGGAAGCTGTTTTTCAGAGCCTTTTTTTTAAACCAGCCTAATTTTTCGAGATCTTTCCATTGGAACACTTAGTTTCAACATATATAGCTTCAGTTTTTGTTAAAATGGAAAGTCCATGCCAAGTTATTCTTGACAGCACCAACTACTTCCAATGGTGGTCCTACCATTATGGATTCTACTAGAAGTAATGGTCTTTACAAAATAGCCTCAGGCCAAGGAAAACAAACCGAAGAGAAGATAAGGCAGCTAATGGCAAAATTTAGCAGATCACGCACGGTGGGTGCATAGGGATGTCCATTTCTCCAGCATCTTAGATTCCATATTGCAGAACTTGATACTCCTGATGAAGCAATGAAGTAGATTACTAAAGTTTTTGGAGTCACAAATGAACTTAGAGCCCATCAACTTGAAAATGAGTTGCTTACATTCGACCCCAATAATTTTTCTTGCATTAAATATTTTTTGTCCAAGTTCAAGACCCTAAGACTTGTCTTGGAAGGTGTTGAGATTAAGAAAGAAGATGGTAACCTTATCTATTCCATTCTTACTAATTTGGGACCAGCCTACTCTGTGTTTGTTTCCACCTTCCATTCTACAAGAGAAGCCTTCATTTCTCAAGGACAAACCTACAAGTCCCCTTCCTTTGATTCTTTTTGTGATTCTTTAATGAGAGAAAAAGAAAAACTCTTACACCTTGGTCTTCTTAATCTCGGAAACTCTTCTAAGAAAGCGTTAGCCACTCAACAGCAACCAAATTCAAAGAATCCTAAGAAGTTGTATCCTAAAAGGAATGGTCCTAAACCAAACAAGGGTCCTAAGCAATTTCAGCCTCAAAATGAAAAATCATTTCACCAGAATGATAAGGCTAATAAAAACAAAGGGAAGAAGACCGATAGACATTGCCACATTTGTAATCGAGATGGCCACTTAGAATCCAAATGCTTTAAGAATATGGAAGCCTTGCAAGAAACAATGAAGAAGCATAACATCCATTTGGAGCACTCTTCAACTTCAACTTCATCTTCAGGAATGGAACTTTCTGCATGTGGTTGTCAAGCATCTCGGCCTGGCTATGCAGTAAATTTATCTTCTTCCTCTCATTCCCATGAGTGGCTCATTGATTCTGGAGCTTCTTATCACATGGCCAAAAACAAAGCCATGTTTTCTTCTTTAAATGATTGTAACACCAAACATATATATGTTGGTGATGATAGATCTCTTAGTGTTGTAGGGACTGGAACTGTTCATATAGACAATGGTCAATTTAATGATGTATTATGTGTTCCAACCTTATCCTGCAACCTCCTATATGTATATCAGATAACTCATTCAGGTGAAGGTAAAATCGTTGAATTTCACCTCACGATGCTGTAATTAAGGGCCTAAGAGATCCTAGACAGATTTTTAGCTACTGGCATTGCTGATTTTTCTACAAGGTTGTATAAGTTTCACAACTTTGGGTCATCAAATCTTCCCTCGGTATTTGATGCTCATAATGATGAAGTGAGCAAACTTTGGCATGAGCGATTTGGTCACTTAAACTATCCCTCCCTTCAGAATCTATGTAAAGAAAATATCGTGACAGATCTTCCAATGGTATCTTGCAGAGATGGTGTTTGTTCCGGATGTGTACTCGGAAAACATCAT